>BSBK01004605.1:457500-588950 GCA_027943335.1 Chamaecyparis obtusa
GGTAGAATGGGGTTGTCATTGGCATTTACCTGGCCAACCAGAGCTAATGGAGTAGATGGTTCAATGCCAGGTCAGATGGTTTGAAAGATACGCTACTGAGCCACTTTTAATTAACCCTCACTATAAGTTTTGGCATCGACTAAGATTGCCTAGCCAAATGCAAACGAAGTCAAAATGCCCAAAATTGAGAGAGATTATTGTAGAACTTAGAAAAATGATCTCGTAGCACCTGATAGTTTGTCAATACCTCTCACGAGGTCTGAGATACGAGCCCCAAAAGATCACTACCCAATCGTGCTTAGTACACCTTGGGGTCACTTGGGTTGAGCGTGGTCACGAGCGTTCCAATGAATTTGTGGGTAGAATGGGGTTGTCACTGGTGTTTACCTAGTGAGTCAGAGCTGATGGAGTAGATAGTTTGATGCAATGTTAGATGGTTTCAAACATATGCTATTGAGCCGCTTTCAACTGACCCTCACTGTAAGTTTTGGCATCGACTTAGATCGCCTTGCCAAATGCAAACGAGTTCGAATCACCCAAAACTGAGAGAGGTTATTGTAGACCTCAGAAACACAATCCTATAGCATGTGATAGTTTATCGATACCTCTCACGAGCTCTAAGATACAAGTCATGGAAGATCATTGTCCAATCGTGCTTAGTGCACCTTGGGGTCACTTGGGTTGAGCGTGGTCGCGAGCGTTCTGCTGTCTCCGTGGGTGGAACAGGGTTGTTACTGGGGTTTACCTAGCCAACTAGAGCCAATGGAGCAGATGGTTTGATGCCAAGTCAGATGGTTTGAAAGATATGCTACTGAGCCGCTTTCAACTAACCCTCACTACAACTTTTGGCATTGACTAAGATCGCCTTGCCAAATGCAAACGAAGTTGAATCGCCCAAAATTGAGAGAGGTTATTATAGACCTTAGAAACACAATCCCGGAGCACCTAATGGTTTGTCAATACCTCTCATGAGGTTTTAGATGCGAGCCATGGAAGATCACTGCCCAATCATGCTTAGTGCACCTTGGGGTCACTTGGGTCGAGCGTGGTTGCGAGCGTTCTGGTGACTCCATGGGTGGAATGGGGTTGTCATTGGCATTTACTCAGCCAACTGGAGCTAATGGAGTAGATGGTCTAATGCTAGGTCTGATGGTTTGAAAGATACACTACTGAGCTGCTTTCAACTGACCCTCACTGCAAGTTTTGGCATCGACTGAGATCACCTTGCCAAATGCAAATGAAGTTGAATAGCCCAAAACTGAGAGAGGTTATTGTAGACTTTAGAAACATGATCTTGTAGCACCTAACAGTTTGTCAATGCCTCTTAGGAGCTTCAAGATATGAGTGACAAAAGATCGCTGCCCAATCATGCTTAGTGCACCTTGGGGTCACTTGGGTTGAGCGTGGTCGCGAGCGTTCCGGTGACTCCGTGGGTGGAACGGGGTTGTTACTGGCATTTAACCAGCCAACTAGAGCTGATGGAGTAGATCATTTGATGCAATGTCAGATGGTTTGAAACATATGCTACTGAGCCGCTTTCAACTAACCCTCACTGCAAGTTTTGGCATCGACTGAGATCACCTTACCAAATGCAAATGAAGTCAAACAGCCAAAAAATAAGAGAGGTTATTATAAACCTCAGAAACATGATCCTATAGCATGTGATAGTTTGTCAATACCTCTCATGAGCTCTGAGATACGAGCCATGGAAGATCACTGCCCAATCGTGCTTAGTGCACCTTGGGGTCACTTGGGTCAAGCATGGTCGCGAGCATTCCTGTGACTCCGTGGGTGGAATGGGGTTGTCACTGATGTTTACTTGGCCAACCAAAGCCGATGGAGTAGATGGTTCAATGCCAGGTCAGATGGTTTGAAAGATACACTGCTGAGCCGCTTTAAACTGATTGTTAGTGGTATGTTTGAAATTTGAACTATGAAACTAATCATGATTAAGCTTGTGAAATTTGAACTATGAAGCTTATTATGTTTGAGGTTTAACTTTTATTGATTGTTTGAAATGATAAAAAATAATATCCTTAAAGCATTATAAACAAGAATCAAACATGTAAGAATTCAAACCATGCAAATGACATGTAAGATCCCTTCTTGGCACTATTGGCCACCCATACATGATTTTGGTCATAAGTCCTTATCAAGAGTTTTAGGACATTTAACTTTTAAATCAAATTGATTGTTACAAATTGCCATTATAGGCTTCAAAAGATGTTAATTAGCCATTAAAGATCCTTTTGTCCTTCTATCTCTAATTGGATCCATGGTGACCATAGGCGTCTTCATAGGTGCTCTTGCACAAGTTATAATCAACATACAAAACCAAGTTTATTGACTCAAAATACAATCTAAGAAAGGTGAAATTAATGTATTGAAATTAAGCTTAATGAACTTAGAAAACAATGAACTAAGTTAACTTATTACCTAGTCAAGTGTTCCTGAAGGGTCATCTCTTTGCTTCAAGGTCTCCAATAGTGCTTCATGATCAGTAGTACTAATAGTCCAAAGTTATTTTGTCTTTGGTCTTCCTTGATGCTTTGACAACTTGACATTTGTTGCTATAACAAGGTGTGAATACATGAGAATAGTTTTTTTCTTCTCATAGTCTTCAAATGCGAGAATTCCATTCTTTCTAATCATGTATGTTCACAGCCATGTTCCTACAACAACAACTAAACCAGTAGGATATGTGAACCCATCACCATCTATCATCAGTTGTACAAGCTTATTTTTATCTTGTACACAATGTGCTAACCAATAGTCTAACCTCTCATCATTCCCCTATGGTGCAACCAATGCAAAAACATCTCCTAGCTTCAGAAGATCTGAAAGATGGTCATAGTCAACTGAAGTGTCCATGTCATCATTTCTTATAGAGAGTGTCAAAGATAAAGGAGTTAGATACTGTGGAACCCCTGTACCCACCCACTCACTTGACTCGCAATGATCCCAATCATACTGAAAACACATGGGGCAAAAACAAGCCAACTCTCATGTCCAAATGGTCCATGTACTACTATTGGAGCTTTTGAATGAATGCATTTTTAAAGAGTCTTTCACTATTTGACAATCCAATCTATCTCCTATAGTTCCCTACTCCACCAACCAAAAGAATCTATGCACTGTAGAATCAAGAGTCCCCCCTGTGACAATGCTAAAGTACACCAATCAACAATAGAATGAGCATCAAGAAGTACAAAACTTGAAATCCTTAATTGCTCCTTAACTAGAGCTCTCTTCACACATGCACTTGCTCCATCATGCTCCCCTTTCCCATGCCCTGACTCAAAAAAACTCCAACTATGAGGTACACCTCTCTCCACATACATTCTACACAACCAATAAAACATTCTAGCATTCTTAAATTAATTGGTGCAATTATCCAACCAAATGAGATGCCTATCCATAGCAATACCATTTTCCTGCAAGAAATCAAAATAGTTCTAGAAACAATGTTGAACAAACTCATGAGAGTGAGACCTGTCATTGCTCATATAAAAATGGTACTCTCTGACTATCTTTCACTCATCTTTTGTGCTATCAGGGGAATGTCTACATGTGATGTGTACAAAAATAGCAACCTGAATGGAATTGTAATATTGAGCTTGAGTCTCATTTTGGGTCTACAATGTATAGTTCTCCACAAATTCTACAACAGATATAATAGTTCCAATGGGGAAAGTTTCCTTGCATGTCCTAAATTGTTGATCCAACCATTGAGACCTGTGACTATGCCTTTCATACTTGTAAAAAATATTTGTCTTGAAATCTGAGATAAAATCAGCAACATTGTATTCTTTTGCAACTAACTCACATCTAGAGCCTTCACCTCCACTCTTCAATGTATATTTCACCATTTCATATACCTTTTTTTGGATGAGTGTCTTTCCAAAATTGTGTTCCAAACCCTCATGAAAACATGTTCTAAACTTGGACAAGCCACCGCATTTTGAGCACTTGGCATTTAAGCAATCTTTTTTATAAAATAAACAACCATCATCTCTATGACATAAAAATTGATCTAGCAAGTCTCTTGATGATTTTGGAAGACCAGTTGCACCAAAATCTTCTAGCATTTCATTAGTATGCAAATTAGAATGAATGGACCATAATAATTCATGATGCATTGAAAACTCAACATGATATTTGCAACATGTATTCCGAATCTTAAGGGGTACACAATAAAATGGCTTCACGGATTCAAAAGACCTTTGTGATATTTTCAATGTTGGATGTGTCTCATAAATTTTTTTATACAACATTATTTGACTTACCTCCAAATAATGTTTAGGATGTGGAGTGTGGTCTCGATTGCCAACTCTCAACTTCAAGACATCCTTCACATTTGGTGACAGTCTTGAGTTAGCATCCCAAAATTGTTGAATTTCATCCTTGACAACATCTGTTAGCTTCTTATCAAAATGTGGAAGTCTCCCACCATAAGCCCATGTATCAATTTGAAGTGGATCATCAAGTATTTCTCTTCTTGCAAGTGCTCTACCCAAATTTTTACGGTCTATATTGAAGTCAACACAAGTTTGTCTCATCAAATGAGCCTTTCTCAACCGATGACTTACTAAGGAGGTTGTAATAAACCTCCGAGCAACTCTCTTGTCTTTTTCTCTGCTAGTCTTCCCAATGCTATTGAGAGAATTGAAAACATTCTTCACAACAATGGCATTTTTCTCCATTTTCTTGTTCACACGAATCTTCAATTTCACAAGCACAGGTCTCATCTTTTGCATCTTTAACAACTGCACAAAAATTTGACATTGCTCAACCAATGTCTTGTTTCCAAAAAATTGATCATAAAGTCTTGAAGCCCACAACCTAACGGTTCTATGTGACCTCTTTCCTTCCCAATTATTCATAATGTTCTCCTCAATTTCAATTAACCATTTAGGTCTTCCTGAAAGCCAAATATTACCTTTTAGCTATTATTTTTTTCTCATTTTTCCTGTACGATGCCTTTGTATATGAATTGTGGATATTCTTTGGGAAACTATCTGAGGAAGATATAGTAGCTGATCTGTGTCCTTTGGATAAAAAAGATGACCTATAAAACTTAACCTAAAAATTTAGTTCTGCTAACAAAAATGTCTAATCATGTAGTAAGGTGCAAAAGCTTGGGAAAGGTGTAACAAATTAATATGCAAATATTTTTGTCTATAACAGTATTTTCTACAATTATTATCATATTGATCCGATTTGATGCACCTTCGATATTTGATTGATCCCTTCCCTTTCATTTCACTTGGTTTGCTCATTTTGCACATCATAGGCCAGGATTTGATAGCGGATATGACCTTGGTACTACCAGCGTTAATGATAAATTTTACCTTTTATCTATTATTTTTTTCTCATTTTTCCTGTATGATGCTTTTCTATACGAATTGTGGATATTCTGTAGGAAACTTTTCAATTTTAGCTATAGGTTGCCTTTGTATACAAATTTTGGAGAATCTCTTTTAGAAATATGGAAATTATAATCTTCATCCTAGAGCATACATTAATGAAGTTCTTTGTGCCTTAGTAAAGGAAGCCAATATTTCAACACTCAAGTGTGTTCGAAGGGGTCATGGGGACTCCCCAAGGGTCCTAGTATGCCTTATCACGTGTTAGGACCCCTAGGAAGTCTCCATGACCCCTTTTGACACATTTGAATAGTCAACTATGTCTTTAGGGGTCCTAGGACCCCTTCAGACACACTTCAGCATTCAAATGTGTCAAAAGGGGTCATGGATGACCACTTTTGACACATTTGAATGGTCAAGTGTGTCTTAAGGGGTCCTAGGAACCCTTCAAAAAAACTTGAGAATTCAAATGTGTCAAAAGGGGTCATGGATGACCCCTTTTGTCACATTTCAATACTCAAGTGTGTCTTAAGGGGTCCTAGGACCCCTTCGGACACACTTGAGTGTTGAAATGTGACAAAAGGGGTCATGGGGACTCCCTAGGGGTCCTAGTATGCCTTATCACACATTAGGATCCCTAGAAAGTCCCCATGACCCCTTTTGACACATTTCAATGCTCAAGTGTGTTCGAAGGGGTCCTAGGACCCCTTAAGACACACTTGAGAGTTTAATAGTGTCAAAAGGGGTGACCCCTTTTGACACTATTGAACTCTCAAGTGTGTCTTAAGGGGTCCTAGGACCCCTTCAGACACACTTGAGCATTGAAATCTATCAAAAGGGGTCATGGGGACTCCCTAGGGGTCCTAGTATGCCTTATCATGCGTTAGGACTCTTAGAAAGTCCCCATGACCCCTTTTGACACATTTTAATGCTCAAGTGTGTCTGACGGGGTCATAGGACCCCTTAAGACACACTTGAGAGTTCAAATGTGTCAAAAGGGGTCATCCTAGGACCCCTTCAAACACACTTGAGCATTGAAATGTGTCAAAAGGGGTCATGGGGACTCCCTATGGCTCCTAGTATCCTTTGGAAGTCCCCATGACCCCTTTTGACACATTTGAATGCTCTAGTGTGTCCGAAGGGGTCATAAGACCCCTTAAGAAACACTTGAGCATTCAAATGCGTCAAAAGGGGTCATGGGGACTTCCTAGGGGTCCTAACGCATGAAAAGGCATAATAGGACCCCTAGGGAGTCCCCATGACCCCTTTTGATAGATTTGAATGCTCAAGTGTGTCTTAAGGGGTCCTAGGACCCTTTTAGACACACTTGAGCATTGAAATATATCAAAAGGGGTCATAGGGACTCCCTAGGGGTCCTAGTATGCTTTATCATGTGTTAGGACCCCTAGGAAGTCCCTATGACCCCTTTTGACACATTTGAATGCTCAAGTGTGTCCGAACGGGTCATAGGACACCTTAAGACACACTTGAGCATTCAAATGTGTCAAAATGGGTCATCCAAGGACCTCTTCGGACACACTTGAGAAGTGAAATATGTCAAAAGGGGTCATGGGGACTCCCTATGGGTCCTAGGATGCCTTATCATGTGTTAGGACATCTAAGAAGTCCCCATGACCACTTTTAACACATTTAAATGCTCAAGTGTGTCTGAAGGGGTCCAAAGACCCCTTAAGACACACTTGAGCATTCAAATGTGTCAAAATGGGTCATGAGGACTCCCTAGGGGTCCTAGTACACCTTATCATGCGTTAGGACCCCTAGGAAGTTCCCACGAACCCTTTTGATAGATTTGAATGCTCAAGTGTGTCCAAAGGTATCCTAGGACCCCTTCGAACACACTCGAGCATTCAAATGTGTCAAAAGAGTTCATGGATGACCCCTTTTGACACATTTCAATGCTCAAGTATGTCTTAAGGGGTCCTAGGACCCCTTCAAACACACTTGAGCATTCAAATGTGTCAAAGGGGTCATGGATGACCCCTTTTAACACATTTGAACACTCAAGTGTGTCTTAAGGGGTCCTAAGAGCCCTTTGGACACACTTGAGTGTTCAAATTTGTCAAAAGGGGTCATGGGGACTCCCTAGGGGTCCTAGTACATCTTATCATGCATTAGGACCCCTAAGAAGTCCCCATGACCCCTTTTGACACATTTGATTGCTCAAGTGTGTCTGAAGAGGTCTTAGGACCACTTAAGACACACTTGAGCATTCAAATGTGTCAAAAGGGGTCATGGGGACTCCCTAGGGGTCCTAGTATGCCTTATCACGCGTTAGGACCCCTAGGAAGTCCCCATCACTCCTTTTGACACATTTGAATACTCAAGTGTGTTTGAAGGCATCCTACAACCCCTTCGAACACACTTGAGCATTCAAATGTATCAGAAGGGGTCATGGACGACCCCTTTTGACACAATTAAACACTCAAGTGTGTCTTAAGGGGTCCTAGGAACCCTTTGGAGACACTTGAGCATTCAAATATGTCAAAAGGGGTCATGAATGACCCCTTTTGACACATTTGAAAGGTCAAGTGTGTCGTAAGGGGTCCTAGGACACCTTCAGATACACTTGAGCATTGAACTATGTCAAAAGGTGTCATAGGGAATCCCTGGGGGTCCTAGTATGCCTTATCACACGTTAGGCCCCCTAGGAAGTCCCCATGACCACTTTTGACACATTTGACTGCTCAAGTGTGTCTTAACGAGTCCTACAACCCCTTCAAACACACTTGAGTGTTCAAATGTGTTAAAAAGGGTGATGGGGACTCCCTAGGGGTCCTAGTACATCTTATCATGCGTTAGGACCCGTAGGAAGTCCCCATGACCCCTTTTGACACATTTGAATGCTCAAGTGTGTCTGAAGGGGTGCTAGGACCCCTTAAGACACACTTGAGCATTCAAATGTGTCAAAATGGGTCATGGGGACTCCCTAGGGGTCCTAGTATGCCTTATCATGCGTTAGGACCCCTAAAAATTCCCCATGACCCCTTTTGACACATTTGAATAATCAAGTGTGTTCGAAGGTGTCCTAGGACCCCTTCGGACATACTTGAGCATTCAAATGTGTCAAAATGGGTCATGGATGACACCTTTTGACACATTTGAATGCTCAAGTGTGTCTTAAGGGGTCCTAGGACCCCTTCAGACACACTTGAGCATTCAAATGTGTCAAAAGGGGTCATGGATGACCCCTTTTGACACATTTGAATGCTGAAGTGTGTCTTAAGGGGTCCTAGGATGCCTTCGAACACACTTGAGCATTCAAATGTATCAAAAGGGGTCATGGATGACCCCTTTTGACACATTTGAACACTGAAGTGTGTCTTAAGGGGTCCTAGGACCCCTTCGGACACACTTGAGCTTCAAATGTGTCAAAAGGGGTCATGGGGACTTTCTAGGGGTCCTAACACCTGATAAGGCATGCAAGGACCCCTAGGGAGTCCCCATGACCCCTTTTGACACATTTCAACACTCAAGTATGTTTGAAGGGGTACTAGGACCCCTTAAGACACACTTGTGCATTCAAATGTGTCAAAAGGGGTCATCCATGAACCGTTTTGACACATTTGAATGCTCAAGTGTGTCTGAAGGGGTCCTAGGATGCCTTTGGACACACTTGAGCATTCAAATGTTTTAAAAAGGGTCATGTGGACTTCCTAGGGGTCCTAATGCATGATAAGGCATACTAGGACCCCTAGGTAGTCTCAATGACCCCTTTTGACACATTTGAATGCTCAAGTGTGTCTTAAGGGGTCCTAGGACCCCTTTAGACACACTTGAGCATTCAAATGTGTCAAAAAGGGTCACGGGGACTTCTTAGGGGTCCTAACATGTGATAAGGCATATTAGGACCGCTAGGGAGCCCCCATGACCTATTTTTACACATTTCAACACTCAAGTGTGTCCGAGTGGGTCCTAGGACCCCTTAAGACATACTTGAGCATTCAAATATGTCAAAAGTGGATCCTAGGACCCCTTAAGACATACTTGAGCATTCAAATATGTCAAAAGGGGTCATCCATGACCCCTTTTGACATATTTGAATGCTCAAGTGTGTCTTAAGGGGTCCTAGGACCCCTTCAGACACACTAGAGTATTCAAATGTGTTAAAATGGGTCATGGGGACTTCCTAGGGGTCCTAATGCATGATAAGGTGTACAAGGTCCCCTAGGGAGTCCCCATGACCCCTTTTGACACATTTCAATGCTCAAGTGTGTTCGAAGGGGTCCTAGGACCCCTTAAGACACACTTGAGCATTGAAATGTGTCAAAAAGGGTCATCCATGACCCCTTTTGACACATTTGAATGCTCAAGTGTGTTTGAAGGGGTCTTAGGACCCCTTTAGATAGACTTGAGCATTCAAATGTGTCAAAAGGGGTTATCCATGACCCATTTTGACACATTGAATGCTCAAGTTTGTTCGATGGTGTTCTAGGAATCCTTTAGCCACACTTGAGCATTAAAATGTGTCAAAAGGGGTCACGGGGACTCCCTAGGGTTCCTAGTATGACTTATCACACGTTAGGATCCCTAGGAAGTCCCCATGACCCCATTTGACATATTTGAATGCTCAAGTGTGTTCGAGGGGGTCCTAGGACCCCTTACGAGACATTTGAGCATTCAAATGTGTCAAAAGGTGTCATGGGGATTTTGTAGGGGTCCTAACACATGATAAGGTGTACTAGGAGCCCTAGGGAGTCACCATGAACCCTTTTGAAACATTTCAATGCTCAAGTGTGTCCGAAGGGGTCCTAGGACCCCTTAAGACACACTTGAGAATTCAAATTTGTCAAAAGGGGTCATGGATGACCCCTTTTGACACATTTGAATGCTCAAGTGTGTCCGAAGGGGTCCTAGGACCCCTAAAGACACACTTGAGCATTCAAATGTGTTAGAAGGGGTCATCCATGACCCCTTTTGACACATTTGAACACTCAAGTGTGTCCGCAGGGGTCCTAAGATGCCTTTGGACACACTTGAGTATTCAAATGTGTCAAAAGGGGTCATGGGAAATTCCTAGGTGTCCTAACGCATTATAAAGTGTGCTAGGGCCCCTAGGGAGGCCCGTTGACCCCTTTTGAAACATTTGCATGCTCAAGTGTGTCTTAAGGGGTCCTAGCACCCCTTCAGACACACTTGAGCATTCAAATGTGTCAAAACGGGTCATGGGGAATTCTTATTGGTCATAGCACATGATAAGGCATACTAGGACCCCTAGGGAGTCCCCATGACCCCTTTTGACAGATTAAAATGCTCAAGTATGTTGAAATTGGTCTTAGGACCCCTTAAGACACACTTGAGCATTCAAATGTGTCAAAAGGGGTCATCCATAACCCCTTTTGACACATTTGAATGCTCAAGTGTGTCTAAATGGGTCCTAGGACCCCTTAAGACACACTTGAGCATTCAAATGTGTCAAAAGGCATCATGGGGACTCCCTAGGGGTTCTAGTATGCCTTGTCACCTGTAAGGATCCCTAGGAAGTCCCCATGACCCCTTTTGACACATCTGAACATTCAAGTGTGTCTTAAGGGATCCTAGGACCCCTTCAGACACACTTGAGCAATCAAGTGTGTCAAAAGGGGTCATGCATGACCCCTTTTGACATATTTGAATGATCAAGTGTGTCTTAAGTGGTCCTAGGACCCCTTTAGACACACTTGAGCATTCAAATGTGTCAAAAGGAGTCATGGGGATTTCCTAGGGGTCGTAACGCATGATAAAGTGTACTAGGAACCCTAGGGAGTCCCTTTGACCCCTTTTGACACATTTGAATTCTCAAGTGTGTCTGAAGGGGTCCTACAACTCCTTAAGACACACCTAAGCATTTAAATGTGTCAAAAGGGGTCATGGGGACTTCCTAGGGGTCCTAATGTGTTATAAGGAGTACTAGGACCGCTAGGGAGTCCCCATGACCCCTTTTGACACATTTGAATGCTCAAGTGTGTCTAAATGGGTCCTAGAACCCCTTAAGACATACTTGAGCATTCAAATGTGTCAAAAGGGGTCATCCATGACCCCTTTTGACACATTTGAATGCTCAAGTATGTCTTAAGGGGTTCTAGGACCCATTCAGACACACTTGAGCATTCACATGTGTCAAAAGGGGTCACGGGGACTACCTAGGTTTCCTCACATGTGATAAGGCATACTAGGATCCCTAGGGAGTCTCCATGACCCCTTTTGATACATTTGAATGGTCAAGTTTGTCCGAAGGGGTCCTAGTACCCCTTAAGACACACTTGAGCATTCAAATGTGTCAAAAGGGGTCATCCATGACCCCTTTTAATACATTTGAATGCTCAAGTGTGTTCGAAGGGGTCCTCGGACCCCTTAAGACACACCTGGGCATTCAAATGTGCCAAAAGGGGGTCATCTGTGACCCCTTTTGACACATTCAAATGCTCAAGTGTGTTCGAAGGGGTCCTAGGACTCCTTAAGACACACCTGAGCGTTCAAATATGTCAAAAGGGGTCATCTGTGACCCCTTAGGACCCCTTCAAACACACTTGAGCATTCGAATGTGTCAAAAGGGGTCATGGATGACCCCTTTTGACACATTTGAATGCTCAGGTGTGTCTTAAGGTGTCAAAAGGGGTCATGGGGACTTCGTAGGGGTCCTAACGCATGATAAGGTGTACTAGGAGTCCCCATGACCCCTTTTGAAAAATTTTAACACTCAAGTGTGTCTGAAGGGGTACTAGGACCCCTTAAGACATTCTTGAGAGTTCAAATTTATCCGAAGGGGTCCTAGGACCCCTTCAGATAGACTTGAGCATTCAAATGTGTCAAAAGGTGTTATCCATGACCCATTTTGACACATTGAATGCTCAAGCATGTCCGATGGTGTTCTAGGACCCCTTAAGACACACTTGAGAATTTGAATGTGTCAAAAGGGGTCATGGGGACTTCCTAGGGGTTCTAAAACATGATAAGGTGTACCAGGACCCCTAGGAAGTCCCCATGACCCCTTTTGACACATTTGAATGCTCAAGTTTGTCTGAAGGGGTCATAGGATCCCTTAGGACACACTTGAATGTTCTAATGTGTCAAAAGGGGCCACAAAGACTTCCTAGGGGTCCTAACACATGATAAGGTGTACTAGGACCCCTAGGAAGTCCCCATGACCCCTTTTGACACATTTGAACACTCAAGTGTGTCCGAAGGTGTCGTAGGACCCCTTAGGACACACTTGAGCATTCCAATGTGTCAAAAGGGGTCATGAGGACTTCCTAGGGGTCCTAACACATGATAAGGTGTACTAGGACCCCTAGGACACACTTGAGGATTCCAAGTGTGAACTATTCTTCAAAGCCTCCATTTCTGCATAGGTAGAGTTTACGACACCTATAAAAGGCACAACTATGCCCCTGTAGGGACTCATGCTCATGCTAAGAATCATATTATTTTCATGCATTACCTAACATTTAATACAAAGATTCAGCCAGTTGCCTTTAAAGACCTAGAAGAAATGAAAAATAAAAATTAGGCCAAAAATACATACCGCATTTCTGTATGTAGTACTGCCAGCTTCAACAATCTAGTCGGATTCCTCTATTAAGGCACAAAGAACTTCATTAATGTTTTCTTTGGGAGAAAGATTATAATTTCCATATTTCTACAAGCCCTAAATTTGTTTTTTGTTATCGCTCTCCGCCTCTTCTCTCTCAATTTAGTCATCTCCCTCTCCACTGCAGTCAGCTTAGCCGTCCTTACCTACTCTTTAATAGAGATTCTCCAAAATTTGTATACAAGGACATCCTATAGGAAAAAATGAAAAGTTTCCAAGAGAATATCCACAATTCGTATACAAAAGCATCATACAGGAAAAATGACAAAAAATTAATAGCTAAAAGGTAAAATTTATTATTAACACTGGTAGTACCAAGGTCATACCCACTATCAAATCCGGGCCTATGACGTGCAAAAGGAGAAAAGAAAGTAAAATGAAAGGGAAGTATGGATCAAATAGAGATGGTGCATCAAATCAGATCAATATCATAATAAATACAAACAATACTATTACGAACAAAAATATTTTCATATTAATGGGAAAGAGTGGGAAGAGCTTTTTGGACCCATGATAGAAGTTATAGATAAGGAGGAAGAGCTAGGAAGGGGAAATCAGCAAAGGAAAGAAGTAAGATATGCGTGTGAGCCTATGTCAGATGATGATGATGAGTACTCAACATCTGGTAGTAGCTCAAGTAGTGATAGAAGCTCTTCAGTGCACATGTACCCCTAACACAAAAAATTTAGATAGAGAAGTAACAATTGCTGTGGAATTATCCACAGAGCAATGTGAAATGAAGCCTCAAATTGGTTCATCAGCAGGCAAAGAATTTGGTCATGCACTTCATTCTAGCACCACAAATATTTCTATTAGAAATGCCTATTTTTCAATGGCCTTGCATTTATGGGACTTGGGAAATCAAGTTACTCATGTTGGGCAGTATCCCTCAAATGTAAGTTCATTGCCACCTTTGGCAAGGTAGTCTCACTCCTCATTTTACAACAAAGGGAAGCCATCTATGGTCCAAGGTTTTAATTCAGCTGACAGATGGAGAGCTTCTCAAGGTACTGATCTCTTTCATAGAGAAGTTCCTGATTCATCTCAAGGTTCTCATTTAGGTGACAAACTTCTTGGAGGTCCACAAATAGACCCATTGATTTCCCAAATTGGTAAAAGAGTAGATGCAATTTTTGAAAGAGTATCCCAATTGAAGAGAAATGGAAATTCCAGTGAGCATAAAGTTATTGTAGATCCAATCGATGTATCTTCTCCACTGGCAAATATAACTGCATTTCCAGAGACTTGAGTTTAAATGGAGACTGTTTGTTCCCAAACATGCCCCAGTCGAGTAGATGAACTAGATGTTGCTTGAGTAAAGAAGATAGTGGTTTATTAAAGCATCTACATTATCCCACTTGCTACCAGTTACTACTTTTTGAGTGGCTTGCCAATTGCTTCTCTGCGGGATTCCTGTAATATATAATGTCCTCATGCAAGTACATGCCAATTTTTGTAAACATTTTCAGTTCTAAAGTGTTAGTGAGCAATATCAAAGAAAAGGTTCTTGCATGTGTTATTTAGACACATATTAATAAATTAGGAAACCAATTTTCTCCCATTACATGGCAGAAATGCCTAGATTCACTTTGTCGGTATCAATAGGTAGCAAGATGAGGGAAGAAATATATTTGTGAAGAGGAAGTACAAATGTTATTGTCCAAAACCATTTGGAGAGTAATATTCTTCTCCTCATTGTAATAAGAAACTCAAAATGAAGAAGACACCAAATAGTTGGGGCATTTATTTCCTATGACCTATGTCAATTTCAGTTCAATTCCTAAGAATGATATTCTTAATGTGTAAAAATAAACTGATGTGTTATTTTAAAATGGTGTTGACTGAAATTTATGAACATATGTCAAATATCCATTTTTTCCAGAATTTGAAATAGAACCAGTGGCAATATAATCAAATTTGTGAATTTCACATCCAATCCTTGGATGTTAATCAAAAGTACAACACAGTAATATAAATTTGAACCGATAAACAATCTTAGTCTTACTTCAAACCTACTCCTGTGTATGTGGGTTCTTGGAGGTATCTACTAAACAATGTGTGGATCTGTAATGTCCCTATCCAGGACCTTACTCACTTTTCTTAAAAATCCTAATTAGAATTTGGATTTCTAATGCCTGCTGTGATATTATTTAATTTTGCCTTGCTCCTTACTGTTTAATATTCTAATGAATTGGTTATCCTTCCCCTTCTCTCTCTCTCTCCTACTCTCTCCCCTTCCCATTCACCCTCTCTCTCTCTCTCATCACCCTCTCTCTCTGTCTCGAGCTATCTCTCTCTCTCTCACCTTCTCACTCTCTCTCTTCCTCTCTTAGCCCCTGCCACCTTCTCATTCTCTCTCTTCCTCAATGGCCGCCCATGAATTTTTTAAATGGCTGATTAATTTCCTTTGCTTCTTTCAATGGCCATCCATGATTTTTCTGCAATCTTCCAACCTTTCATACATAGTCATAAAATACATATTAATATATTATACATATAAAATAATATATAATATATAATGTAACATTTAATATTAATATATATTAAATAATATTGAAAATGTAAAATGTATATTATATAATATTTAATATATAATATTATATATAATATATAATCTAATAAATAATTCTAATATATAGTTTTTGATATTAATATATAATTAAATAATATTTAATGTAAAATGTATACTATTTAATATTTAATGTAAAATGTATATTATATAATATTTAATATATATAATATATAATCTAATATATAGTTTTTAATATTAATATATATTAAATAATATTTAATGTAAAATGTATATTATATAATATTTAATATATAATTGATATTATATAATATTTAATATATCTAAAATATATCTAATATATAGTTTTTTATATATAATATATCATATGAAGGATGGAGAAATGGGAGGGAGAAAGTGGAGGGAAGGGAAAGTGAAAATTCAAAATTCTACCATCATATTTGGGTACCCAATTAGGCTTGGTATTGCTTTGTGCACCAAACCTACATGGTCGACTATTGAAATGTCTCAAATACGTGTTTTCCCCTATTTCTCTGAGTTCCAGACTTCGACAATGTAGTTGACGACTTTTTTTTTTTCACCTGAATTTGATAAAACAAAAAGGGTATCTTAAGGAGATTATCAACTTTCTATCAATATAATTGCTGTCAAATTTTGAATTCGGTAAGTAATTATTAGTTATTTTCTAATTAAGCTACCTCTAAAGTGTTGATTTATATATTGATTGAAAAAAGACTATAACTTTCAGATGGTATAACATTTTTGAAATCCAAAAAATGCGTCACATTCTATGCTTCGCCTACTATAAGGAAAAAAAATAAATTTGAATTTTGTAAAGTTTTGAATGAGTTAAGGTGGTCAGACACGGGAGTTTTTTAATTCTGAAAATGTTGTAGTAGAAAATTCATAATTAATTATTTTTTTGGAATAAAATTACAAAAAAATATACGTCACATCTGGGCATGAGTCTACTACTTATATATTAAATCTTATAAAAAAATATTATTATTTGATCATGATTAAGGTGGTCAGACATACACCTACTTCTTATTTTTTTCCTAAAATTTTTGTACCGCTGTATTGAAATCTATACTTTTCACCAATTATACTAATTTTTTTTAGAAAAGGCCTAGTAGTTTAGAAACCACATTCAATTTCCTACAGATTCTATTGTTACAACTTTTTGGTATTAGGTTGATAGCTAGTTCAAATTTTCATGTCAAGTTGACTAACCCTGATTTGCTGATTTTTCATTGCCACTTAAGGGCATAGTTTGACCCCTCATGATCTTGCACATACCCATTAGGGCATACATACATTGTAGGTATGAGGAGATAGGTTTATGAGAAATTTACAAGTACTTGGAAGAAATGTATGATGATGATGAACAGTTGAAGCTTGAATATGTATTTTTGGATGATCTAGGGATCATAAAGTTTGTAGAATTTCATGAGTTTGACGAAAATAAATGGATGGAGATTACACTAAGCCACTTCCATGACCAATTATTTTGGCTTGGAGGTAATCCTATTAAGATCACTAGTGAAATGATTCATGATATCACTGTATTGCCTAATAAGGGCTATAATCACCTAAAAATGGTCTAGCTAAACTAGATGCCCTAAATCTCAAATAAAATGATCAAATCAATCCCAAATCAAGCTAATTGTAATGCCAATGCTAATTTTAGTTCCCTATTTTTAATAAGATTCAATATAATAGCATGTGAATAAGTATTTAACTCAAAGATACATTACATCATAATTTGTTGTCACACAATGCTTACCAGCATTGTAATAATTCATTTCCTTTATATCGGTTCCAACTATTTGTGTTGATTCCAACAACCTCCCATGTACTGATAAATGTCTTGCTTAATTTATATTATCCAATCTCCTCTCATGAATAAATTATTAAATAGTCATTTCTCAGATTCTCTCAAATTGATTCTTCCTCCATATATTATCCCCTGGTAGAATGAGATTGGTTTCCAATTTATATCTTGTGCAGTGAGAATGGGTGTAATTGGAGAGACACGTTTGTTCAACTTCATTCCTATTCATAACATAGCCATATTAGTTTATACAAATGATACTGATTAGTTTACTGCCTTATGTTATTAATTGTTGTCATTATCAATGCTCAACAATATTAATCACTATTAACACTCAATATTGAGCATTAATCCATACTTGTCTACTTCTTACCAAACCGTTGTTATTGATCATTACTATTAATATTAATTGGTAATGTTTGCTAAGTCCATTGATGTTCCTATTGTATTTCACCATGCATGATAAATGTTGTATCTTTATATTGGTTTAGTCGATTGGTCATCAATAAAGACTATTTCATTACTGCACATAATTGATTAGTATCAACTAATCATCCTTCCTTAATGTCATGACTTACTTTGATGAAGTTAATAATTAATTATTCTTCTCTATTGATAAACATATTTGGTCTAAGTAAACTTTATTCTTCATGACAATGATAAGGATCATATTGTATTGTTTCTTCATGCTAGTAATCCTTCTATCATCTTGCTCTACAAATCTACTGTAATTTTATTTCTTTAAAGACTTCTCAAAATTGAAACACTTAATATTATATTATAATTTATTATTATTTACTTATTTATTTTTATAGTTTAATTTTATTTATTATTAAATCTTACTTCTGAGAAGTGGCATGACAGAATCCATGAATGGTATGGGTAAGGTGACCTTCATTCTTGGCCGTGACTTCAATGAAACATTGGATATAGCAGATAAGAAAGGGAGCAAGGGGATGCAAGGAAGACCAAGAGAATGAAGGGCAGGGTAGACATTGTATTGTGTATTTCCAATATGTTTGGATGCAGGGTAGACCAGGAGAATGAAGGATCACTCACTGATTGCACGATAACCCAATTTTGAAGGGTCACTGGTTGAGGGGACATTTAAGGTCTAGATTATTGGGCCATTGGAGGACCCTATTTCTTTGTATTAATTTCTATTCAAATTGGATGCATGGATTTCTTGTGAATTATCAACTGCTATGTATCCTCCAAACTGCATCCTTAAATATGCATATACTTCTCTAGGGTTGTAAGCCACTTAGGTATCAAAATAGAGAAAATAAATCAAAATTGTTCTTTGTCCTATTTCCTTTTAACAAAGTCTCAACTATCAATGATACAATACATTTGATTCCCTAAGCTATCAATACAAATGGCACCTAGCTAGAAGCTCATGGGCTGTCCATTTGTTAACCATAGTCAACATTTCAAAAAAAAATGATAACCAATAACATCAAATAATGGAGTTAAAGCACGGGCTAGGGCACGACACCAGTAGAATGTGGTCATTTCAGTGAGCATCTCAGCAATATACAATGGTGTCATTAAACATGCTAGTAATATCAACAAATGTGAATCCAAACATTTCAAAATAGTGGATCAATATCCTTGAGCACAAGCACCAATAACATCAAATAATAGAGATAAAGCACTGGCTAGGGCATGACACCAGTAGAATGCGGTCATTTCAAAGAGCATTCATGATCAAATAAAATGCAATGCATTTGAAATTTGCGGTCGAATATGTTGCCAGAGGGAGAATAGATGAAGAAATCACATACCTTCTCTCGAGCTCAGCTTTCACTTGTTTTCTCCCACTCCTTTTCTCTCCAATCAAAATAAAAATGATTTGGGCGTTTCAATTTTTTTTTCATCTATACCCCGAAACTGTTAGAATTTCGACGGTCAATTTAAACCCATTGGAATACCAACACCATCGGGGCCTATTATTAAAAAAAAACACCAAATTCATAATAAAAAATTACCTGTCAGAAGTGTCTGTCGAAATTTGGCCCCAAATGTAGTAGTGAGGGAAATTCTTTCCAAAGTATGTAATTACCTTCTAATAATTTCTCATGTGTATATACCTTGTACATGATGATTAGATTATCATGATGTTAATCCTTTCCTTTATCTTCTTGTCTATCCACATGCATATGAAATATATATATATATATATATATATATATATATATATATATATATATATATATATATATATATATATATATATATATATATATATATATATATATATATATATATATATATATATATATAAGTATGCCAATATATATTCTTAAATATATATTAACATAATTATATAAATATATACATAATTATATATATCCTTTTTAATCATATAATATTATGTGATCAAATATAATATACATACATACATACATACATACATACATACATACATACATACATACACACACACACACACACACACACACACACACACACACACACACACATATATATATATATATATATATATATACATATATATATATATATATATATATATATATATATATATACATATATATATATATATATATATACATATATATATATATATATATATATATATATGTCATATTAAATATATTACTAATTTAATATTATACTATATGTTTTTTTTAAAAAAAAATCCATTCGAATGCATAAAGTAAGGGGAAATGTCACTGCCTTTTCGTAGTACCGATGGTATTGTGGTGGCAGAAGGTGCCACCGCAGCCACCACCTGTAGGTGGGGACTGCATGGCGTCTCTACCATCCTAGTACCTAGTGGGGCTACGGAAGGCAGCTGCCACCGCAATACCCATGCGGTACTACGGTGACAGTACTGGCTCCGCAGAACCCCACTGTGGTACTGTGATTGCAGTACGTGACCCCCACGTACCGTGGTTAGTACCCGAGCTACCAGACTGTGCACAACAACCAACATACCCCTCTTTGCTTAATAAATTTTCTTTGAAAAATATTTTTTTTGTAATTCAGATTTTAAAACAAAGGCAAAAATATATATAAAAACATTACAAAGTAACATTAAAATTTTATGAATATAGTTCCGCATATATTTTAAAACAAGAACAAAAAAAATATTTTTTTTATGAATTCATAATTTACTGATATAAAATGCCACAGGATATTAAATAAATCTCTTTCTAAAACTGGCCTGTATAAATGATGCAACAGAGAAGAACCCACTGGTTCAAAACAGAGGGTAGCCTACATAATAGTAAGAAATTATCTAAAAACTGAATAGTGAAATTTATCTCTATATCTAAATAGAGAAGATTAAAAAATATACAATAACAGAGAATCATGAGTGTTGAAACTTTAGTAGTATTCTAAATCAAAAGAAACATTTATCCAACTGAGATTTATGGGTAAAGATTATGCTGAGCTTTTGGGCAAGAACCCCCTAGGGTTTGTGTGCAACCCTCTGCTAAATCTTGAGATATACACACACACAAGTGTATATGTATTTATATGCACACATGTACACGTGTATACAAAACAAACTTGATAAATCATTCCCCATGCCTCTGGTTCAAACCTACATCCAACAAATGAAGGAAAATTAAGGTTTGCAATGACTTTATAATTTGGCCTAACCCTAATTTTGCTAGCCTTTTGGGGCCTTTTCTTTTTTATTTATTTATTTTCTCATTTTGGTCCCACAAGAAATGGCTTAAACTTTTAATCTATGTTTTTAGTTAATTAAAATTAAGTGACTTTAGAAAGTCACTTTTATTGAAATTTGATTTAATTATTATTTATTTTATTTTCTTATTGAAAATATACAATGGTGATTTTTAATTAATTAGTGAGATTCTTTTCTTAATATTTATTAATAGATGCAATTTAAAAATTATTAAAAGATGTAAATGTTGGAATATTTATTTAATGAACCTTTATATTATTTTAATATTCTTTTGAGATTTGTGATTTATTAATTAATATATTCAATGCCTTATTAAAGTTTTAGAAATTTATTTGTTTATTATTATTTTAACGTCCTTTATTATTTTTCTTAAATATTTGGATTATTAGGGAAATAAATAATTTTATAAATCCTAGGAGGGACCTAGGTGAAATTTGTCTCCCTAATAATAATAATATTTTGAATAGTAATTCTAATTTTTTAATTGTTTAAATCCCTTAGTTGGAATAATATTAATGTTTATTGAATCTTAAATAAAATTATATTTTAACCAAAGGATACATTAATTGTATCTTAAATTTATCGAATATTATTATATTTCAACTATTAATAATTTATTAACCCTAGTATTGAGTTAGGGTGATTATCATGTTTCAATCTAATATTATCCCACTTATTGAAATTTTTCTTTTGTCTCTGAATGGTTACTTGGCATCTGTTAGGGGCCATTAGGGATACAAATTGATTAGGTTGATTTGTTCACCATCATTAGAACTCCTAGGTTTGATGCTCTAATCGAAGACCCTATAATATTTACTTAATTTGGATTTGACTTCAGTGAATTCCCTTTTTATTATTTCTATGGCAAACCTAGATAGGGTTCACGTTGACTAATGTAGTCTGATGAACAAGGGATGTTGGCTCTCACATGCCATGATTTCCCCTTGCAAGTTGATTTGTGTTGGTTGTTGTGCCTCATTTTCATGTTGAGTGTTCTTAGTGTGCAACCTAGGTGATGTTTTGTGTTTTAAAAAAATAATTGTTGTATGTTTTTCCCTAGATTTTGGGCATTACATTGTATACAATAATTTCACAATTTGTAGATTCCACATGGAGCTAATTAGAATAAATATGCTTCACAAAATTCATTGAATATTTTGTCTCTGATAAAGCACCCTCTAATATGTGAGTGATTCATGGGTAAAGATAGTCATTTTTAGGGTCTTCTCATAATGTAGATCCCAAAATTTTGTGGAAGTTTTGAGCTCCATCAGTGGCTCTTTTCAGAGCAAAACAAGTGCTGAAAATTCATTGCATACACTGGTTCACAAATCACATCACAACCCTGTTTGGAAGTGATCATCCCCAAAACTTACATTTTCCTCTATCAAAAATCTTATTTTCATCACTTTGGAATGACATCAATATGAAATGATACTAAGATATGTTTGATAAAGCATAATGATATCTCCCCTTAAATTAATAAGCCCAGTTTTATTAAATATCTCAAAACTAGGTATAAAAATACTTGTGCCTCTCTCATGTATAACATGCTCCTATATTTCTAAATCTCCATTTTTGTTTTCTTCAAAATATTCATCAAGAAGTTCTTTTAGATTTAATAATGCATCTACAAACTCATATGTACTTGTATTTCCTTGACTAATAGTACAACTACATTCCAAGTAAATATTTGCAAGTATATTATTATACTCATTAGACCGTTCTCCCTTTCGATCACTGGGATCTTCATTACTATAAGAACTCAGTCATGTCAACTGTGAAAACTCATAACTATCTCTACACGTGTTTGTGATACACAACTTGTTTACCGATTAGCAAACATACTTCTTCATTGGCCTTATCACTTGTGCACACATTTCTTTCACCACAATCACAACACAAAGAAAAAATGGATGCACTATCTAACTTACCATTCTCTAAACAATTCTATTTTTCTATTTCTCATGAAAATTGATCATAAGGCAATTTTCTAACCTCCATATCTGAATTCCCATTTTTAAGTGAACTTTTCTTTGTATGACCAATATGTTTCTCATGTGAATACAAAATCTCCGCAAGATGCATGAAGATTTCTTTTGGTTCTTTCTTATCACAATGCTTTGGTTCACAATCAAATCTGAATCTAATTCCATATCCTCATCATATGATACACTATGTGTAGTGTCATCATACTCCATACCCACAAAAAAATAATGATCACTGTCATTATTGTCTTTAACATGTTCTAATCCTATAATATGCTTATCAAATGTCTCCATCACAATTTTGTACAAGCTGTGTTGATAGGATGATGCAATATCCTAATTATTTGAAAGTAATTCCTCATTCCCATATAATGGATTTGAAAACTTATAAAAATTACCATCAACCATTCTTTGACAAGGTATGAATTGATCCCTTACTATTTCTTCATTATATAAGTCATTTTCACATATGTGCACATTTTTCTTTGTTGTTCATAACTGTCTACAGATACTACCTCATCAAACGAATCATAATATGTACAATCATCTTCATATGTAGGAGGACAAAAAGACTCATCCTCACCATCATCCTTCTGAGAATCATATGATTCATCCATACGACGTGTCCCTCTCATCAAGATTGTTTTCTAGAGTTTCCTTCTGTTCATTACATATTTTAATTTATCCATCATTGCAGATTGGAAATTTTTTTGAGCCATTTTTGTCAATATGCCTATGATACTCTCTATCCAACAAATTTGAAATTTCTTTTGTACTGAGAAAATTTTCTTCGTCATTCATTACATCTATCTCATAGGTCTTGTTGTCAGAAGAGTTCGTCATACATAAATCAATGACCAATTCACTTTCTTCCATGTTCCTTTTTATAATGAAGTCCTGAATTTTCAATCCTCTTAATGCTTTAGGAAACACATGCTCAAATATTTGTAATATGTATCCATAGTCATATTTATCATTTTCTTTTGCAACAAATTGTAAAGTTTTCTTCAACTCTCTATGCACTATTTTGTCAAAATTATTAATACTTTTCACTTCGAGAAGAGCATATAGGATTTTTTCTAACCTTTCTATTGTTTCCTCCTAGTCCATCTTAGGTTTCTATTTTTCAACTACATCATGAGATTCATCAAATTATTTCCATTGATTTGATTGTGGTTTTTAATTATACTGGTACATTTTGAATATCTAAATTAGGTTTTCTTCAATAGAGTCACCACCTCTTTCAAAGAGGAAAAGATATTCATCTCCTTGCGGGTCTTCCCCCTCATCAGAGTCATTGATTGAAATACTTTGTGAAATTTCAAAGTCACCACCTCTCTTTGAGGAATATTTTTTTCTGTTCTTTCAGGTTCCTTTCTCCAATAGAGTGCACTTCTTATTTCACCAAGGAGTTTGGAATTTTTTTTATCAATAACTCCACAACAAAGTCACCTATATGTTGGTTGTGTGACTCGGATGGGGAAAACTTGAACTGTCAATCTTCTACAAGTTAACACCAGAGATTCTAAGTAAAATTCAGAAATATTTTATGAACAACTCCCTAACAAAGTCACCAATCTATTGGTTCCCAAATCAACAAATTGGAAATACTATGAGCTCGCCTAACTCAATTCTTGGACTTTCCAACTGACTTGGCCAAAAATGGTAATGATCAATTATGATATTCTTCCCCTACTCTTTAGGCTCTATAGGAACGAGGAGGTTGTACCTATTCCTTCACCTTAATATGTTGGTTGAAATATTTTTATAGAAGATATGATTGTATTATAGCTTATGGTTGATCTCTCAAGATGGAAATGGGGTCTTGAGGGAGATCAAATTGTTTACTTCACAATTTATAAATAACTAACTTATCCTTCTATTATTAAAACTTCCTTTGTAATTAATAAATTTCCTTACTAATCACTGAACTTATTTACTTAGATGAAAGAATCAAGAATGCTTTATAAATTGATTTTTGTAAAATGAAAATAATTCTTTCTTTTTGCTTGTAATCCTTCAAACAATGACTTTAAAAGATGATAGACTAGTGCCTTCTTCAATTGGGCTATAGAGACAATCTCTTCTTAATCCTATGTACAACTTATGTGAGATGGGAAAAATGTTCCTATCAATTGCTTTCTTTTGATGCTTTTAATTGCTTTATCATTCCACAATTAGTCTTATTGAATTTAACCCAAACTTAATGATATCAATAAGATAGAGATAATAATGCTTATTAAATTTATCCATGGGATGTGGAGTGGGGCATTTGCATTCCGCCTAGGGAGTACATCCCTAGCTTAAATTTTTATACAGGGCATTGAAAAGTCCATATCAGAAATTACTAATGCTAGCCTTACCAGATGTAAAATCAATCCTGTTGTTACAACATGGGATGGAATAATTATCTAGTAATGGAAATCCCTCTTTATTCCATGGGGTTCTAGAACAATTAGAAAACAACAAATCAAAGTAGATAGATCAACTGTGCAGTGGTTACCTCCCAATACTGGATTTGTGAAGCTCAATTTTGATGGAGCCTCTAGAGGAAATCCAGGCAAATTAGGGTTAGGGGCATGTGTAAGAGATAGTAAAGGTAAAGTGATGGTGATCACATCTGCACCATTACTAGAAGGAACTAACAATGTAGCAGAAACTCAAGCTTTGCTAGCAGGTCTAATCCTTGTGAAGAAAGGTGATTATCATCGACTGCATATTGAAGGTGATTCCCAGATAGTGGTTAATGTCTGTATCCAAAGAAAGACTCATTCATGGCAACTACATTATATCTTCCAGCAGATATGGTACTTGATTGATCAATTTCAAGAGGTCACTATATCACATACTTTAAGAGAAGGGAATAAAGTAGTAGATTACCTCTCAAATTTAGGATGCGATGGCGTCATAGTTAACACACATCAACCATCATCACTTGTTGAGAAGCATGAGGCACTACAAGTATTGATTAAGTCTGAATTAATGGAATGATGTTTTGAACCATTCTCATGCTTGGGTATTATGTTAATGATAAAATTGCACTAAATATGGTTGATTTCATTTTCCCTACAGCCACTAATCCTCTAATATCATGACATCATATTGGTGCAAATTGAAAATATATGGACCGCGTGGCATACTTCACATTGTGTGAGTTTAAGTTGGGTTCAAATATAAATCTCTATTCACATGGCTTTCGGTACTTCAAATTTGCTACACGAGCCCAATCCTGTGTGTATGTCATTCACACAGGGCTTCGCAATTAATTATCACTCCTTCCGATTATTTATACTAGGTAGTAGTATATCTTTTCTAGTCAGAACGGTGGATTCATCAGTCTTTATTTTGTTTGTATGAGGATGTCAAACCTGGCGGAAGCTTGTGTCAAGTGCGATTCCTGCTACCAGTTTCACAGGGACGTGCTACCTAAGAATTATTAGATTTGGATCATGCCGAGCTTGGAGGAAGATGCTTTACCATTGCAAATTGATGATGCCTCCATGGATGTAATGTTTTGGGTAAATTCACCTTCAATCCGAAGGGCTATTAGGCATGTCATTAGTGAAGAGATTCTCACTCCATCTAGACACTTCTTATTTCCTTCAAATTTGGTTTCCATTTTTCTGTCAAATGCTATGGATTTGCTCCAATCAGTCCACCTACTGGAAATTTTGGCGATTAAAGTTGTTCGTCAGAAATTATGGAATGACAATAAACTTAGAAGGGCAATGCAACATTATGACCTATGGGCTGGTAACGCACTAGTTGGAGGTTTGTTCCTGAGGTCACAATTGTTACAAAAGCATGAATTCCTAGTAATGTTTGAGGCATTGCAAAAGTCACTCGAGATGCAGAGTCCCCGTTATATGAAATTTGGTCTGCAAGTCACCATGTAGGCTTTGGGTATTCAGTTAGAGGAAAGGGTGAAGCGTACAGGGTATGCCCTTCTAGATATGTTGTCTCTATCAAATAAAAATTATAATTTGCATGTGAATCAAGGCCCATCCTCTTCTGATCCACTTCATTCATTTCAAGAGTTGCCTATGGGTTCACATGAGATGGATGGTTCTATTGCTCGAGATTGCACACAGGGTGAATTAGATGCCATGACTATTGAGGTGGTTGGACCTGGCTGGAATTTGCTACATCCATGTGTTCAACTAGATTTAGGGGTCTCGGCTACAGATAGGATGCATTATGGGTCGGGGTCTGAGTCTATGACACACGTCCCCCAAACCTCTAGTTGGGAGAGTGTTTCACTTCGTTTATGTGACCTATTCTCCCTAGTGTTGCTGACTACGCAGAAATGGAGGAATAATTGACATATGGTTTGATGTTTTTTAGAATTTTGATTTTTGAAACCTCATTTTATTGCAAAATCAGTTGAGGTCATATTTTGATTGCTCATTTCGATTAAACAAATGTCGATGTAATTGGAGGAATGAAATCTCCAGAATGTAAAAATGAGCACTATTTTTTGTCAATATAAGTCCTAATGTATATATCGATAATCAAATATTTTGAATATAAGTGACGATTTCAGGTTTTCTTACTGCTTCTTTCCTGGTTGAGCTTTTTTGAATTAGGTTTTTATTAAATAATATATTAAGTGGATTATCCACTTTTGCCAAAAAATAAATAAATAATGCTTATTAAATCTAATGATCAAGCTTGAAGAATAATAGAAATAATCTCCACACACAAAGATTGAAAGCACTTTTACCTTGTGGAAGTAAAATCACAAAGGACTAGTTAATCCAAAATGATCAGATCCACAAATTCAAATTGAAAGAACTTGTTGATAAATATTAATAATAAAAATTCTTCATTGTTTACAAAAATAACTTGCATAAATATAGTAGTATTCAGATATGATTGCCTCCCCCCCTTTTCACACTGGTCTTGGTATCCCTTCTTATAAACAATGAAGGGATGCAACATTAGCTTCAGACAATTACAAAATAGCTTTTCAAAATGGTAATCCTAAATACCTAATTATAGAATAAATAAGAAATTATAACAACCCCATGGAACAAAAGGGACACCGTTAATTGGAATTAGGGAAATCAATTCTAGCAGCTCATCCAAGTAGTTAGATGGAACCTCCCTCCATTTTTTTCCTAGACCTTTTGGAAAAGCTTGCATAACTTAGCTTTGTCCTATTCTGCTTCTAATTGGAGCACACCACTCTGGTATGTAGTGTAGCTCGTCCTAATATCCCTGGCGATAAAGAGGAGGTTGGTAATAATGTTGAATTGGTCTTCTCCTACCCCATTTAGACTAGGTTGTTTGATAGGTCTTGGTTCTTCATTCCCAATGCCAAGGATTACTGGACATCCCATTTTAGCAAGAAAATGACACATTTAATCTATTTATAACTTCTTGTAAAAATACCAGACATTCAGTTTCTTATAAAACATGTGGAATGTATTAAATTTCTGTAGTCTGTAAGGGGATTTATCAATAAATTTGCCATGTACAATATATTGCTTCATCCAACTCGAGCATTAATTGCATTATTTTGTTTGGCTTTTGAAAACTAAATTGATGTGACAATGGTCCCTCATCAGAGTAGGTGTTGCCAATAAATATTTACCTTTGGCATCATTGGTATAACTATCTTTTGCTTCTCTAAGGATTTTAATTAGCATAAGAAACACTGAATAAGTCATTGGGGATTGATATAATTGCACAATTATTATATTGATGTCAATTGTTACACCGATGACATTCATCAGAGTATTTCCTTTTGACCTTCCACTGATTACATTGGTGTATATATATTTGATGATTATACCATAACTCATCTTCACTTTACCCATCAAGATATATAAGAAGATGACTTCACTTTTTCCTTTATTAGTATAGGTCATCCAAATAGTCGCATCGGGCATCAAGATATCTCAAAATCTATTTCAATGATGGTTATTGCTATGCCGATAAGTCCATCAGTGTGACTCATCACTCCTTTCTTTTTGACAACGACCTTAATTATCCTTTATTGTCATAAGTCATGCCAATGTATTAATCAGGTATTAGAGGAACTTGAAAATACATATCTCGATTGCTTTAGCTACACCGATGACTTTCATCTATATAGCCCCTACTGACAGACTCATTTTCTTTAGTATCCTTTGGAGAAATTCTTACCGATAGCCTTATTGGCTATCAACAAGACAAGATTTTTTCTTTGCCGCTAGTGTGTGTCTTGCTGATGGATATTATCGATATGTGTTATACCAATTTGTTTCTTTCTTGTTGCTTATTTGATGATATCATAACTCTTACCGATGCAATTTATTCCTTAGTGCCATGTCTCTCCATTAGTATAGGTCTCACTGATGGCCTTATCAACCATTGACAAGACATTAGAAATATTTTGTCACTTACCATTGCTATGGTGATGAACAATATAGATATGTGTGTTGCTAACCATGCATTCTTTCATCAGTATTATCCTTGTCGATGTCTTTTTTCCTATTGTTGATTGTAGTACTCCTTTATCTATGTGACATCAGTTGATTTACCTCATTAGTGTAATGTTGTCTTATTGGGCTAACTTGTAGGATCTTTTTTTGACTTGTAGTGCTATATCGATTGTTTTGATGACTTTTTTACCATCAGGCTAGTTTTATTCTAGTCATGTGGATACTTATGCATATTTGAACAAAGTGACATTGGTGTAAAGTTGAGGCAAGTCACACCAGTGATATTGTCTTTTGAGAGTATTTGTATATAATAATTTCACAATGTGTAGATTCTATGTGGAGCTCAATAGAATAAATATTCTTCACAACATTCATTGAATATTCTATTTCTGATAATGTATCCTCTAATATGTGAGTGATTCATGGGTACAGATAGTCCTTTTTAGGGTCTTCTCATTATGTAGATCCCAAAATTTTGTGGAAATTTTGAGCTCCATCAACTAGTGAGTGTCCACTAGGTTTAGATAAGGCTAAGAGGAGGCCTTTCAAATTGCAGTCTATTCCATATGTGATGGTTGATACTATTCTTTTCAAAAAGGACCTCAATGGTGTGTTGTTAAGGTGTATTGATCATGATCATATTGATAAAGTACTTCATGAGTTCCATGATGGAAATGTTGGGGTTTATTTTTCCCCAAGAACTACTACATGGAAGATAATGAGAGTTGGCTATTACTGGCCAAGCTTGTTTACATATTCCCATGCCTGGGCAAGAAAATGTATGAAATTTGTTGTATTTGCAGGCAACTAGAAGTTGTCATCTTTGCCTCTACATCTAATTGAAGTTAAACATCCCTTCATGAGGTAGGGCATAGATTTTATATGATAAATAAATCCACCCTCAAGAGTAGGTCAAAAGTGGACACAAGACAATCAAAGCACACAAAGAAAATGAGACATCCTGAGGCCCTACATCATCTTTATTCTTCTTTCTCATCTCTTGTTTACCCAACTTGAGATGCCCTACATCATCTTTAGTCTCCTTGTTTGTCCTCATTCAAAGCACATAACAAATAATATAATTGAACCCTTGAGGGTTTGTAGAAGGGAATGCTAGATACAGATCAAGCAAGATGAAGAATCCCATGAGGTACATCTCAGTGTATTGGTATAGAAGTTTATTATTTTCACATTAAGCTAGTGTCTAGTATAAGGAAGTGAAATAGTAGCACATTTGAAGAGGTTAGAAACAAATTATAAAGCTAGGCCTTAGGGCAAAAATGTCATAAACATATAGAAGAAAAATAGAAATATTTACTTGTACATGTGCATTGAATCTACAAAGAAATGTGACCATGCAAGAATATATACAGGAATTTATAAATGAAAACTGAAGACATCAAAGCTTGAACTAGAAAACATATAGAAATATCAATGGTTTTCAACATTTTTTATAAGCTAATGGGGCTCAACATACTTGTAAAAAAGGCAAAAAAGTTGCACAAAATTCATGGAACTCTCATACTCACACTAGCCACAGAGACAAAGTTCCAAACCCTAGCTCACATTGGCGGTAGCAACAGTTTAAGTGAAAATGAAAAAATGAAAATGAGTCTTGGATTAGGGTTTTCTATACCCTAATAGCAGTGGGTGAGTTGTGGTATTTTTTGCATCAAGTTTAAAAATCTTTTTGACTTCTAAAACCCCAATGGGTATGATTGTAGGTTTTTGGTTGTGTTGAGTAATTTTTAAAACTTAGTATTGTTAATGTTTCTATATTTTGTATTGAATTTAAATGTTAAATAATATTAATAAATGTTATAACTATATTTTACTAAGATTATTCAAATCATACAAAATATAGAAAAGATATTAATCCATACTTGTTACTGCATCCTTTTATTAAATGTAAATTTATTTTCTCAATAATTTGGTTTGAATTACTTAGTAAATAATGCCACATGCTGCAATGTCTTAACTAGAGAGCGAATGGTTAAGATAGGATTTGTGGGTCCCTTTAAATGTTTTTTATGCAACAAATCTTATGAAACCTTGGACCAACTTTAACTTAATTGTGAATTTACTCAGGTGTGTTGGAAATTTGTGATGACTAGATTGTGATTTCAATGACCTCTCCTAAGAACATTCCATGAATGAGGATTAGTATGGCCCGTTCCCAAAAATAAATCAATTTTTAGCGGGGTATGAAACATTTGTCTGTCTACTATTTTGTCATAAATTTGGAAGGAAATAAATAGGAGGATATTCCAAGAAAAGTCAAAATCATGTGAGAGATTTTTTATAAGACTAGAGAGAGCTATTTCAGAATTGGTTAGTAATGTCATTGCATAGATTAATCCAGCTAAGATATCCTTCTTCAAAAATGATAGGGATCTAAAATTGATGTGGCTTCTCTTTAAATATATGTTTTTTCAGTGGCTACAAAAGCATGATCTTCCTAGGGTGTATGAAGCTATTAAGTGGGATCCTCCTAATCATGGTTGGGGTAAAGCAAATCTTTATGGTGCTTCAAAAGGAAACTCGAAACTGAGCGAATTTGGTTATATAATCAGAGATAGTGATAGTTATACCTTTGAAATTGGGGCTAAGAGACTTCAAGAAGGGAAGAACAATGAAGTGGAAGTGCATGTTGGACTATCTGTGATTCAAATGGTGAAGAAGTATGTAGTAATGAAGTTACATCTTGAAGGAGACTCATTGATTATAGTTAATGAAATCATGAAAGACTCATCTCAGTTATGGTACCTCAAAAAATACATTAAGATAATCCGTGAATTTCTTGGGGATTTTGAGGACTATAGGATTATTCATGTCAGAAGAGAAGGAAATTTGAAGGTAGATGTTATGTCTAAGCTAGGAATTATTTTTGGTAGTAGGAAGAGATGAAATTTTGAAAGATTTTCAAGATGTAGAAGGTGAATGGTTGGATTAGAAGGAAAGGGTAAAGGATTGGGTTAACTACTTGGAGCTTAGATGTGATAGTAATTAAAGGGTTGAACTTTCAACAACTAATGATGTATTCAAATTTCAATTTGATTAATGCGACAATAGATTTAAGCATGAGGAATTTACACATTCATTCCCAAGGCTCATCATTTAATGATGGGAGATTTGAAGAGGTGGTAGGTAGGATGAAATGGGAATGATGAAAACTTGAGTGTACAAGTACTGAGAGAATTTATTGCTTGATATGGAGGGAAAAAGGATCTAGAAGAAAGTGGAGACTATTAGAATCATAGAAAAGAAAGACTTTCGAGGGAAAATACTTAGGGTGTGAGCATTAGACTCTGGTTGCAGAGAAAGGGAAGAATGGAGGCAAATTTATCCATTAAAACACTACAATATTAGAGGCCTTTCAATGGGAAGATATCACGAAAGACATTGAAAGGGATTTTTTGCTATAAGGAAGTCTGATTTTGTAGATTATAGAGAATTTTCTGGGTGCAGAGTTCCTGGAAGCTAATTATCAATATAAGATAAACATGGACATTTCCTTTGTAGTGATGGCTTGGGAACTGTAATTGGAGACTCAAGAGGAGATAATGTGGATCATGAGTGAGATAGTGAAACCTAAATGGATGGGTGGAATGGTGTCGATGCTCTCATATGCAGAACTAGGGGTTGGTTTTGTAGTGGCTAAAGAGTGGTGGAGGTTTCTTATAGATTCAATGGAGAGAAAACAACCTTTTTTAGTTTGGAGTATGACTATGAGGAAAGAAATAAGGATTCATGATGCACAGAAGTATTGGATTCAACTGAAGGAATATGTTGGGGAGAAGGAGATGGATGAGGAGGAAATGATGCACAAGAGAGCCATGGGTAAGAAAAATGCTAGAAAGATGATGGGTATGAGGCCTAATCCAAGGTGAGGTGGAAATCAATAAGTAGATGAGGGGATTTTAGTTTCAGAGGGCTCTTTTGTGGCTGCAAAGATTAGGAAAGGCAAGTGAGAAAGGATTCATGAGGCTATCGATGGTGGTTTCCTTGAAGTTGAAGGTATTGAGAATGACTAGGATGAGTGAGAATATAGATTATATTATGTAAACATCATAGTTTATTTCTTAGTTTATGACTTCAGTCCATATTTATTCAATTAGAAATTTTAAGAAACTGTAATGGTTGTTAATATCCTTCATGTATTCAGGTAGCTTGTAATAGTTTGGACATTATGCTATGGTAGATAGTTGCAAAAAATTTGGAATTTCTCTAGTTATATGTAAGTAGACTCTGAATTATTAATAAAGTAATATTATCACCAATTAAAAAACCACATGATGTAGTAATAAATTATTTGTTCAATTCTAAGTGAAAGATGATTGGACTATGATTTATGAGGAGACCAAGTATATAGGGGGGTTGGATTCAATTGAGAGATATTTGGAGAGCATCTAGGGATGTTTGAGTCAATCTAGAGGAGAGTTAGAGCATCTTTAAGAGCCTTAATGTTGGGAAAAGGTCATGTTTTTACTTTTTCTTCTTTTTTGAGTCTTTTGGAAGGCTACAAAATAGGCTTTTTGAAGACAGCCAATCCCATTAATTTTTAGTTTCTCTTTTGGTGGATTTTGATGAGAAGAGGATATAGTCTCTCTTTTAGGACTCAATTATAATTAGTTCTCATTATGCATTCTATTCTTAGTGACTTTTTGAGAGTTATTTGGTAGTCTTGAGCATTTTTTGTAACTCATTTTTGGACATGAATAATCAGTGATATTCTTGGAGATCAGTTGTTAAGTTTTTTTGCTTTCTTGCTCATCTGTTTTATTATGTACACTTAATTGATTGTTTAAATTACTAGTCAAGTCTATTAGTTTTTCTTGTAATTTTGTCTCATTCTAAACACCTTTTACAAAAAAGTGTATTGGTTGCAGGTTATAATCTATGTCAAAAGTGCAAGTCTTTTGAGTGTTGAAGATTTCTTCCTCCTGAGAGTCTAGCATTAGGACCTTTTTTATAAAATACTTATGCAAGGATATGCAAGAGTATGTTGTGTGGGTATAACTTATCCATTGCAGCCAAGTGTCTAGTTTTTTTAGTTCTATTGTCCTTCTAAATTTGGTGTATCACCCTTGTTCTAGTTTCTAGTTTTTTAGTTCATAGTCTTTCAATTTCAATTTTTATCTCTTCCCTTTCCCTCTGAAAGTTGTAGAGTAAGTTTAGTTAAGGCAAGAACCAAGAGGAAGTTGACCTTTTATGGAGGTTCATCTCTATTTATTTTTAAGACCCACAATTTGAGAGATCTTCCAATGTTTCATTGAGTAGTTGAATGTAATTCAACAGAGGGTGCACATTCAAGTGATAACAGTAACTATGATTTCAACATTTTATCAACAACTAAATTTTAGTTTTTATTTTATTAAAAACAATATTTGTATAGTATTTTTTTTTTTTGAAATTACAAACATAAAATACATTTAAAATTAAACATTTCATTAGTTTATATCATTTAAAAATTCTCAACATATATCCCACTTTTTAGTAGTTTAATTTAAAAAGTTGAATCAGTGTTGGTAATTTCCTTTATAAAAGTGTGACACATCTTTGCACTTTTACCCTTTTTAAAGGCTCGCGTGTGTTCAAACTATGAACATTCATTAGAATTGGCATGAGAACCATCTAGTTATAAGAAAAAAAATACATCTTGGGGAATTATTATTGGTTATGTTAGCTCATCCCTTGAGGCCCAACAATTACATAAACTACCATGTTAGACAATGCATGAACCTCCTTTTTCTCTTCCCTAAAGATGTAAGATATCATGAACTCTTAAAAAAATAATATCTTAATGTATTTTATTAGTGGTTTGTTAAATTTCCATTTACACATTTTTTTGCTTACAAATGACATTAATCACGAGGAGGGTATTGCCTTCATTTGTGGTTATTCTTATCCCATGTCCCATTCCTTCTAGTAGACCATGCCACAAAACTAACCCCATATTACCATGGGTTTCCCCCAGAGGCTCCATCAAAATTTATCTTGACTAGACCTTCCTCAGTGGAACTCCGCACTATATTTCCCCTTCTCATAATTTTAGAATTAACTCTACCAATCCCGTTAATAGAGAGAGTATATTAATATATTTTAGTTAATATATTATATATTAAATCATATTATTTATTTTAACATTTTTCTACACAAATATGAGTTAAGATATTTCATTAATATAAATATAAATTTATTGTTAAATTTAAATAAATTTTTTATCATATATATAACATACTTTGGATTTGCTATGTTGCCTCAAAATATATCTTTTTGTGGAGGCTTCAATTGACTATGTGATATTTGAGGAACACACCATTCTTGGTCAATTCACTAGTCCCAAAAGACCTAGGAATGTGGTTGAAAATTAGGTCTAAGAACATAGGGGATCTAATATGGTGCTAAAATTTATTCTAAAGGTTTTATTTCTATCATTTTTACAAATCATATGGATCAAGGAATAATTATTTATAAATCTTTGTAGAAATAATATGATAACTACCTCTACATTAATTAATGGTTCCCTAATTTTAATCATGTTGTTACTATACCTAGCCTATTGGTTATGTAGGTTCTTGTACAACCTCCCCCTATAATTTTGGTCAAAGGAGTTCTTGATGAAGATTGGAAACTCTTTTGGCATGATCATAGTTGTGGACAATGAATATTTGGAGGGCAATTCATACTTGTATACCAAGGTTTAGTTTTTTCTGATCATAGTAAAGTCTTGCAAGAAGTTTATTTATGCATTGCAAATGGAAAGAATCTTCAACAAATTAAGATGTAAGACAACAAATGTTGTTTTTCCTTCATTTATACTACTGTGACCATCCCTCTACCCAATGCTCATCAAAGTCTCCACCTCAAAGGAGATGAGTTCTCATGCATATGAAAAACATTAATCTAATTAGAAAGGTACCAAATGTAGTGGTGATGAAACCTAGTATGGAAATTTTCTTCATAGTCCCCTTTCTTCCTATTGTTCATGTATTGTCATCCAATTTAGATAGGCTAGATTTCCTTGGCCCAAGCTCTCCTAGAAAGTATAGGGAGGTCCCTAAGGACTCAAATTGGTAGGTGAATGACTCCTTGGAAGGGGATAAACTTGAAATTATTTCATGAAGGTTCATAAATCAAGTTACCTCTTTGGTTTACAAATAAAATATACACACAAAGGAAAAATGAGTGATGAAGTATAATTATCAATAATTGGAGTTGATTGCAAGTCTTGCAGGACAAAACTCAATCAACAATTTTTTTTTGAACTTGAAAGAAAGAAATCCCTCCTTTCAAGCACCAAAAATCTCCTTAGTTGGAATGTTGGAGACTTAAACATCCCTAAAAAGCAATTCTTAGTGAAGTGCCAATTTAAATAATTATTATTAGATGCCATCATGGTGTAGGAAACAAAGATTAAAGAGGAATTTGCACAAAAAAAAATACTGTGTAAATAGGAATAACAACAACACAGCCGAGTTCAACTACCAAATCCAACTCATATGGCTCAATGCCACTACATTGCGCATTGACATTGCATATAACATCCTATCACTTAACTCCTTGTTAATGCTTCATTATTAAACATGTACCCACATTCCTATATGTATCCCATTATCATGAGAATCATAACTCTTACATTATTTAATATGTAAAATATGTATCTATTTATTATTATTATAAATATTAAATATTGATAATATTAATCTACATAAAAGGGTTTTAAAAACTTATTGAATTAGAAAGAGCAATACATAATAAAAGTGTAATTTTCTAAATAGAGAGAGTAGAACTAGAAACACCAACCAAAACATGACCCAAATAGGACCACAACTAACTGATCATGTCATCCATGACAATCTTGTCAAGTGTTTGAGATAGCTTGAGGGTAACTAGTCCTATTTCCCAAAATTCCAACTATAAAGACTCTCATAAACTAATTTAGCCAAATAGTCAGTTTTATTATTCAACTTGTATAGGATATAGAGAAAGGAAATTGACTCTAAAGACTCTCTTATATTGAGAATCTATTTGACTACCATAGCTAGATGTCAATCAACATCCTCCAATAGTTTCTTAACTTCAACACATCCATAACAATCTACAAGTTAATTGGAAAAATAATCATATGCCATATAAGAGAACACCCTCTTTAAAGCACAAAGAGAATAGTATTGTCCTCCATAAAATTATTTCTTTTTTACCTCTTATAAACTAGAAAAGAGAAAAATCACATTTCCTTGACTATCCATGTTCATACTTGGACCTTGCATGCTCAATATTTCCTTAGAATAACCATTAGTATTGATCTTTAACATTTCCAAGGGTGTAGGAGAACATTTTCCATCCCACATAACACTCTTCTTAACAAGTTGATTTTTAGCTTGTCAACACTTCCTAAAAATGGCATCTCTAGTATCCCCACTAGAAATATTCAAATTATGAATCACATACATGTCACGAACCACCTTACCAGAAATATCATACTTTGCCAACAAGGTTTCCTAAATCATATTAATAATTATCTATAGACTTGTTGTACCATGATATTATTATCTTGAAAAATCTTGTGCTATATTTCCAATGATATTTTTTGTACAATAAAAGAAGGAACAACACCCCAAACTACATGGAGAAAATAAGTCTTAGGTTAAGGCCTACCTAGGCTAGTCTAGAACTCAATCATAGAATTAGGATGAACACAAGCATGCTTTCAAGATCCCAACTAAAAATTCCAAATTTCCTTGGTGCAAGCACATTGCAAGAAAATGTGTGAAGCACTCTCCTCATTATTGTTGCATAGAATGCAAATAGGTCTCTAAAACCCTCTTTTTTGAATATCCTCTCAGGTAAGATATCTATTCTACACAAAAAGCCATAAGAAAAAAATAGTCTTGGACCAAGAAAACTTATTCCATACCTGCTTCTATTAGAAAAATGCATCTTCCCATAAGTTAGTCTATCTAACTCGATGTTTCCTATATTCATCGAATACTTTTCCTCCTGGTCCTAAACCCATGCCAAAACATTATTCTCCTTAAAGGAGTTACAAATTCTTCCTGAAATTTTTTGAGCAAGATCCTCTCAAGCTTCCACTAATCCCTAGAAGGCCATTTATGTTGGTCTTTCCATCTGGCTACTTCCACTTTCCCAAAATTTATGATAGTTTTAAAATCTTCAACTCTAATCCAACCTACTTCAAGGAAGCTATCACATAAATAATGCAATTGTGGGAATTGAAAAATAATGGATGGATGTCCATCCTTGTAAAGTCTCTCATATTTTCTCTTCTGCATTGCATACTTATTGATATGGACTTGGCATTATGCTTCTAGTTATGCATCTTGTAGTTTGGTTGTGGATCATCTTTGTGATATTTTAACCTTGATTAGATACTTTATTGTTGTAGTGTGTTATTTTGAGTGCTTACTATAGACACCTAAATTTGTTCATTCTAACACTTAACATTAATTATATTTAATTTAATTAATAACCATAATAACATTATAGTTAATTATATTTTTATATATTCATCTATTTATTTAATTCAATAGATTCATTGCCTATAGTATTTAATTTAAATTTAAATACTACCCCCCTAATGTATTAAATTCAATTTATTACATGTTTCTTCATATTCCCCTTTTAAATAATTTTTTAATTTATTTATTCCTCCACATTCTTTATTTCTACTAAACCATGATCAAGTTAAAAAAATTAATTTAATCTTAAACCCAACCTAGATGCTATCCTACACACATAACTTTCTATCTAATAAGCCTATCTACTAATTAACTAAGGTTAATTAAGCTAACTTTAATCTTCCTACAAAGATTAGTCCTAATTATTTTCTCACACATGTGAGCAAATAATATAAAATACACTTTTTAAAAAATTGCTAAAAAAGGCCTAAACAAGGCTTCTGACATTTTTTGACGACACCTCTTACACTTTACAAAAGTGTGAAATTTAACTTTCTCTTATACATTTCTTACACACACTTACACATGTGTACTTGGAGTACACATTGACCCTTCACATCCCAAGTTGCTCACACATGTGAGAAAGTGTTGGGCTTTGCATGGCTTATGTGTCTCCTTCATGGCACCCATGTGAATTCCACATAGATGCCACATGACCCCCAACCCTCCAAAAAGATATAAATAAGACCCTTGTCTCAAGCAAATGGACACTTTTTGTTTTTCATTCATTCTTGCATTTTAGAGATATTGTTAGTGCATGCATTGTAGTTTTTATTACTAACTTTTTGGTAGTTATTTGCATTCATGGTAGATTTAGAGTTTGAATCTTAGCCAACTTCCATTGATTTCTAATCATAGCTTCATGCCATAAGTTCTTGAGGGTTGCTTCCATAGTTCCTCCTTGAGTATTTTAATCTTTCCTTTCAATGTAGTTTCATTCATAGTGGGATCAATACTTGTGTTGAGAGAGCACACCCACATCCTCTCTAAGAGCTTAAATCAAGCAAGTCTTGGGTGCTCTTGCTTCATGCTCATCCAAGGTTATGTGGAAAGTAGTGTAGAAATGAGAATAAACATGATTTCTTGTTAGTTTAGATTTGAATATGAACATGTACAACTAATGTTTAAATGTTTATGCTTGTTCCATACATATTAATTTTTCTCATATACATTTTGGCACACCTAATGGGACCCACATTTGAATTATCTAATATTGTTTCTTGATTTTATGAAATTTTAACAAGAAACTTGCAGATAGGCATCTGTGCCTGTAGACAGGCGTCTCCACTTGTACATAAGCATCTCGCTTGAAAGGGAGTTTCTCTTTCCCTTTAGTTTGTTTTGATCAATAAACTTGCATTTTCAATCATATTAAGGCTAATACTTCTAGCCTATCATCATTAGAATCATTTTATTGCATTTGCAAGTTAAGAGAAACACATAATCCTAAAAAAATCATTGTTTCCATTTCCTTTTTGTGTCGATAGGCATCTTTTCCTATATATAGGCATCTCTGCCAAAAAGGGAGTTTCTCTTTCACATTAGCCTTTTTGGTTGTTAAAGTGAAATTTTCAAACATATTAAGGTTGAAAATTACTCTATTTCATCATTACAACCTTTTTATGTATTTTTAAGTTAATGGGAATATAAATCTTGAGAAAAATTGTAGTTGACATTTCCTTTCTATACAAATAGACATCTTTTCCTTTACATAGGCATCTATGTCTGTGCACTAATGTCTCTACACAAGTGACTTTGTCTATACATAGGTGTCTCTACACAAGCGTCTCTATTTGTAGACATGTGTCTCTGATAAACGAGCATCTCTACTTATTTTCAACTCTTTCTATTATATCTTGCATTTTAAAGTTGTTGATTTGAGTTTTTTGAAGATTTTTGAGTTGTTAGAAGACCAAACACATTTAGTTGTTGATTTGCATTTTAAACCTTAAAAAAACTCAAATCAACAACACAACATCTTTAAGGTTATTTGATGGTCTTCTAACAAATCAACAACTAAATGTGTTTGGTATTGATGCAAAATAACCTTAGTGAGTAGCTCAATGTGTTTGCATTTTAAAGTTGTTGATTTGAGTTTTTTGAGTTGTTAGAAGACCAAACAGATTGAACTACTCACTAAGGTTATTTTACAAGTTGCCAAGGAGATCCAACTAAATGTTGTATTTTATTAATGATTTCTTAGGCATATAACATTAAGTAGGAAGTTGATTTTTTATGATGATTCACTAGCTAGGGGAGTATGCTCTTTTCTCTAAGTGGGAAAAATAGAAACCTAGAACCTTTTGAATTATTGTCTTAAAGACATTTGGAATTGATAACTTGTTTGGTGTGTTTGGGAGAAAACCTCATTGGATAGGAGAGTATGATTTTTTCCCCTTTAGCGAAGAACATAAATCTAGAATCCTTCCATGGCCAATCCATATGAGAGAGCTTTCTAGTTGAGGGAAAAATATTTTGGGAATGACTCAAGGTGGGGAAAAGCAAACACCAACTCTTCCACCCACTATAAATAAATTATTCCTTGAGATTAAAGTCTCTAAAGACATGGTTAGTTCTATGTTTACACTTTTGTGTTCACATATGGTTCATTACGTGTAGGGATGAGTGGCCTCAATATTGCTTGCAGGACTACATTGGTTGGAGTACTTGTAGGGCTATATGACTCAATCTTACAAGTTGAGACTACTGGGGATGATCATGAGCATATCAAGCCCCCATCAATGTTAACACTTTGATAATACAACATCATGATTGGAGCCATTGTGTGCTTGGTGATGATTGCATTCTAAGGAGATTTTGGATGTGTTCCTAAGTAGGTGACCAAAGTTTTTTAATCTCAACCAATCCCCTTCTAGGGATAAAAGGTGTGCTTATTACTTTTCAGTACAAAACAAACTCATACACTTGAATCCCAGAATGTTTCTTTGTCCCTTGCAGGACTATTTTTGACAAATGTGCTTGTAATCCAAATGTTTGATGTATGCATGAAATCTGTTCTTGCCAAGAACATCCTTTGGGATAAATAATTAATCACATTCGAGATATTGCCTTCTTGATTTTGTCACCACATTCTACATCATGTTTTCTTCTCTTTCAGATATGACTGGTAGTGTGAAACATAATAAGGTAAAACATCCAATTGCCCAAGTCTACAAAGAAAAGAAGATTGTTGATGAAAAGGCTAGAGTCAATAAATCCTATTCAAAATCTATCCAAAATACTCTAAAAGCCAGTGAAAAGTTTGATAAAATCATGATGCAAGATCATCCTAGGTGTAAGAGCAATCTTGCATCACCCAAAAATATTTTTGTTTTTGTATTCAATAAGGGCTATCTTGTGCAGAGCTGCTATTTATGGAAACTTGCTATTTTTTAGTAAGTTGGTCTTACGATCTTAGAATGTTCTGATTTTACATGTGCAGGTTCATCTTAGATACATCAGCCTGCCAGCAAAGTTTCATGGCTAGATCAGGTCTAGTTTTGAAGATATTGAAGATTTTTGGTATTGGTAGCAGGGTACAGAAACTTTAAACTCAATTTTGAAGGCTTTAGAGGCCTCGGATGAGGTCAAAAATTTGGATGACAAGTGCTTGCATGGGTCAAGCCTGTAGAGCGCTTCGTGGCATTTCTGAAATGGGGTTATAATAGTCAATCGGGTCAATTGGTGATGACTTATGGTCTCCGAAAGTCGGGCCACCTAAAATGGTGGAAAATAATTTTCCTTCAAAATTTTTATTTAGGTTTCAAAAGTTATTTTGAGCTGACTTTGATGTAATAAATTGAAAAATAAAATAATTCTAAGTTTGGTCAGCCCTTAGGGCTAAATTTCTGGAACCTTCTCGAGTGGTGGAAAATGCCTATATAAAGAAGGCCCGTAGTGTTGTCTAGGGTAGTTCTAGGTAGTAGATCTGGGTATTGATTCGAGGCTCTATCCTACAGAATATTGTAAGGGAATGCCCATGTGGCTTTACATATTGTAATTCTGAAAGTTTGTAATTCCACATTTGTGGAGATAATAAGAAGCCAATTTTCTGTTCTAGCATATTGTTGTTGTTTTTTCTCTATTTCTGTTATGTGTTTGTGGTATTAAGGGGAGCACCCTTCATCAAATCAGCTATAACAATGGGGTTGCTAATTTTTTTTCCAAGAACAAAGTGGACATGGCCTTTTTCATATGGGAATCCTATGATTAAGTACCTTTTAACTTCATCATTCTTTAATCACTTATCATTCCCTCATCTTTAATCAAATATTTCTTTTCTCACATTTCAAAACATTAGGAGCATTAATCAAACCTTGGAATTCAAATGAAAATCAAATCAATCCATCTTTCACACCTCAATCAAGAAATATGTTGAAATAATCAATCCAATAGTGTCACATAGACCTTTAATCAAATAAAACATTAATCCATAGCTACTTTAAGAACTAAGTCTTTCTCTAGTAGTTTTAATCCAATCCTCTTTTATTTGGGGATCATTGGACTATCACCCAAATAAGAGAAGATTCTAAATCAAATCCAGTCCCTTGTTTGCATAATCGCAAGGTCTTGTTTCACCTAGCTTTGTTCCAAACCTCTAAATCAAATCAATCTTTGAGGTTTAGCTCCTCTTTAATCCAATCAATCAAATCAAATCAATCATTGAGGCTTAGTTCCTCTCAAATCAAATCTAATCAATCCTTGAGGCTTGGTCCTCTTAATTCAATTTGAGTCTTAGTACAAGTTACTCCTAGTTCATTAATCTTCTCATCATCTTCCATCAATATTTGAACATTCTTCAATCCAATTTGAGGTCACCCTTGCATGGTACTTACCTAATCTCTACCTAAGATAAGACAATAATTTGTCACCATGGATCATGATCAATAAATTCTCTATCAAGAAGACTTTAATGAAGATGAAGAACCACACATGGAATCTGACATAGTCATACCTAAAAGTATCAATGCAAATCCACAAGCCAAAGAGTTCTTCAATGATCCTAATAACATGAGCTTCATGGAAGATCTAATATCTTCCTGAATCTTATTCAAAGGGCTATCACGACCCCTGATAATTTTGACAAGACATTGCTTGAAAACAATCTAATTTGAACTAACAAAAGAAAGTTCATTCTTGCTATGCCTTCAACATTTGATAACATAAATCAACCTCCCAATAATATGCTTTAACAAATATGACAGCTCCTAAACATGCTGAACTCAAAGGATAACATAAATAATGGAGCAAATAATAATGACTCAAATAGGGGTCATAGACCTAAACATCCACTAGGGTCATCAGGATGAAGCTATGCTTTGATTTTCCCAAAGCCTAGTGGAGTCATGATGAATCAAAATTCTTCACATACAAACAACACCAACCTTCCTCCTGATGAGCACAACATGAATTCTCCACCTTTAGGATGACATAACACATCATTTGGAGGAGGAAAAAATCAAGGCCATAAATTCACCAAAAATAATCCTCCTAAGTGGGTGCAATAGATCAATGAGCTTAAGAGCATGGTGACAACTATGCAAAAAGGTGGGAAGAAAAAATTCTCTTTCAAAGAGATGTCCTTATCCATTTGATAAATTAATCAATATTCAACCATTCCCCACCAACTTTGATATCCCTAAATTGATAAATACAAGGGAGAATCATGCCCTATACAACATCTCAGAGAATTATATGTAGAAACTCAAGAAGTCACCCACAATGATAATTTCTTTAAAAAACTCTTTACTAGGAGTCTTAGTAGCCTTGTCTTTGAGTGGTTAATGAATCTTGTTCCTGGTTCCATATCAACATTTTTTTATCTCACTGAGAATTTTTTTGCCCAATACTCTTACAACATTGAACATCAAGCATCACTTAGTGACTTATGCAACACAAAGTAGAGAAACGGGGAATCCTTTGTTAGCTTTCTTCAAAGGTGGTGACACCTTGCAAATCGTATGCCTTGGAAAATTCCAGATTCACATCTTGTCAATATCTTCACTAAGAATATGCTTACAGAAATGTCATTCCAAATGAAAATGGATGCCCTAAACTTATTTGATACACTCATTAAGAAGGGAAAATATATCAGAGATGGACTTTTAATGAAAGGGGCCATTAAACACTATCCCTCTAATTCATCTAACAAAACCAATGATAAACCTAAGTTATGGTCTAAGAAAAAAGGTGTTGTTAATGATGGAGTGACAAATGCTAAGCATGTCCAAAATGTTCAAGCATCTAACAATAAAAACCAAGGCAATTAGAATAGCATTAATTAGAACAACCATAATCAAAACAATAACTGAAGAAAACAAGGTAATTAGACCAATCAAAATAATTAAAATCATAATCAAGGATTTGGTTATCGTGGTTCCCTATTCTCAAGTTACAATGACAACAATAACAATGACAATCAACCACTGCAACAATGACAATTCACAGCTAGTAGACTCCCTTGATGTCATCTTTTGACGTTTAGTCAATCAGGAAATGATGGTCTATCCTAACACAAGGCCTTATGATGACAGCCAACCAAAACCAAACTGGTACAAGGCTAATGAATACTGCAATTATCATCATATTAAAGGACATGAAATCAAGAAATGCATGAAATTTTTCCATTTTGTTCAAGGTTTGATTGATGGTGGAAAGATCAAGGTAGAAGTTCAGGATGCCTCTACCTATAATACTAAGTTGAAAATATATTCTAAACCTTTTCCAGAATATAATCAAAACAATGCCTCATCATCCAAAGGATTTTCCTACGATTACACCACAAACAAGATCTCAGGACATGAACACACTTGTGACAACCTAGAGGAAAGTGATGCCTATGGATTTGACTCACTATGTGGCCATATCAACCAATCCAAAACCCATGTAAATACACTGACTCTAAAGAGTGTTGATTGCAATGTCACCACCTATCATCCTTGAGTCACTCTACAAGCCATTGCAAATCAACTTGTTATATATCCACCCAATACACCATCAACATCTGCACATCATGTGTTGCATTATGACCTACTTTCGTGCATAATTATCCATCCTAGAGCTTCTTCATACATCCCCTATTCACAAAGAGGTCCTTGAGAATTCCCTGACCGAGTCTCGTACCCCCAAAAATTTCAATGCATCCTAGTTCCAAGCAATGATCATAAATTTAGCTGCCCAACAATACCTAGTATTTACTGACAAAGATTTCCAAGGTCTTGATCCTCAACACAATAAACCCCTGCATATCCAAGTCACCATTAATAACACCCAAGTCAAAAGATTCCTCATAGATAATAGATCCAGTCTAAATTTGTGCACTTTAAGCATGATCCACAACATTGGTGTTTCTAAGGACCTTATTGATGTAAACAAGAGAATAACAATAAAGCATATGAAGATAGAGAAAGAGTGAGTAAAGGTCTCATTGCACTCCACTTACAAGTGGTTCCAACCCTCATTGAAATATTCTATCAGGTTTTAGATCTAGATATACCCTATAAAATTCTTTTGGGTAGACTGTGGATACACACTATCTCAGTTGTCCCATCCACGTTTCATCAATGTTTAAAGTTCCCACACCATGGGTCTGAAATAACAATCCCTAGAGATCATGAACCCTACCAGTATTGCAAGAGATTGGAATGTAATAAATTTGACTACTATTTGTTGAACGAGTATTTATGTCTTGTTGAACAAGAAAATCCTATCTAACCCACTACTTCTGAGGATAAGGAAAAGACATCTAACTAGACCTAAGGAAATGAAAAAGTTATTCAAGAGAAGAATATTGAGTCCGAAAAGAAGGTTAGATTCACAGATCAAGGTATGGGAGAGTGTAAATTTTAAAATGCCATGTGTATTGGTCAACTGCCCCTCTCCCCCAAGTCTTATGGTTAACTTTCACAACTCTTCCCTAAGGGAGATAAGCAAACTATGAAATGCAAGAAGACCACATTTGAATATTGGGGATCCCTTTCAAATGAGCATATGGAACATAATGTCCTATCCTAGCTATTTTATGATGAAGAAGATAAACCTATGGACATCCCTAATGGGAATTATGTTAAGGCCACTCCTATTGTCAAAATCATGGGATATCATGGTATTGACCTTGGAGCAAAAAAAACTAGAAGGAAAAATCTCATTAAACCAATTGGGTATCCCCACATAAAAGGTTTGGGTTCCATAAAGACTAAGATAACTTTTTTCAAGAACTATTGTGTGAATGAATCTGATTGAAGCATTCTTCAAAGTCCCTTTCTAATATATTGAAGATGATCTTGATACCTATTTCCTTCATATTACCAAAGCATATATTTCCTCACCTGATCTACCCCTTACTAACATTGAGTTAATTGATTGAGACCAACAAGATTCACCACCTATCTTAGATATATGCGATTTGGATGAGGGAGTTCTTGCACTTTTTGGACTAAGGAATCTCCAAGAAAATGAGAATCATATTCATTGCAATGAGAAAGCCTACTTCGGTATCGAATTCAACTCCCTTAGTCACAAAAGTGAAGAAGAAGATAAAAATCCAAAAAATGATAAGACATCCTTGGGTGAAAACATTTATGAGGCACCCCTAGATGAAGAAAAAGATAAAAATAAAGGATGTGTCTTCTAGTGAAAATATTTATGAGGCACTAGAGGAGGGGGAAGTTGACTTTCTTTTTATGTCATTACCGTTGAAAAAATCTTTTATTCTCATAGAAGATACAATAGAAGTTAATCTTGGTATTGAAGAGGATCCAAAGATCACATACATTGTAACTTCCCTCAATGAACAAGAAAAAGAAGCCATGCAAATTTTATTGAAGAAAGAAAAATCAACTTTGCATGGACTTACAAAGATATGCCTAGGCTAGCTACTGATCTAGTTGTACATCATCTTGTTGTGGATCCAAAAATCAAACATTTAAAGAAAAAATTATGCAAGATGCATCCACAAGTGGAACTCTTAGTAAAAGTTGAACTATAAAAGATGGTCAAAGTAGAATTCATCAGACCTATAGATTATCCTAAGTGGGTCTCCAACATTGTACTAGTGGGTAAACCCACTGGGGGCATCCAAATCTATATTAATTTTAGAAATCTCAATCTCGCTTGTCCTAAGGATGATTTTCCACTTCTCAATATTGACATCATAGTGGATTTGATTGCTGGGTATGAGATTTTGTCCCACATGAATGGATTTTCTAGATACAATCAGATTCATATAGCAGTAGAGTACCAACACAAAATTAAATTCACCACACCTTGGGGTATGTTCTGTTACTAGGTCATGTCATTCGCTCTAAAAAATACAAGTGTCATATAGCAGAGAGCTATGAAAACTATCTTCCATGGCCTCCATGTAATTATGGAAGACTATGTAGATGATATTCTAGGAAAATCCAAGACATGAGAATCACATATTGTTATCCTTACCACAATCTTTTAAAGATTGGAGAAGTACAAGGTTTGATTGAATCCCAAGAAATGTGTCTTTGGTGTACAATCACGCAAGTTGTTAAGGTACATTATCTCTCGCAATGGAATAGAAGTGGAGATGCCACCTCCTAAGACTCTGAAACAACTATGCAACTTGCAAAGCATACTTCATTCCATCTAAATATTTGTCACAATTGGCAGACAAAGTGCACCCTTTCACTCACCTGCTAAGAAAGGATATCAAATTCATTTGGGATTTCTTGTGCCAAAAGTCCTTTGAAAAACTCAAGGAATATCTAGCTAATTGACCAGTATTGGTCTTGCTTGTTCTAGGTCAACCTTTAATTCTATACATCTCAGCAACTATAGTAGCACTAGGTGCTTTCCTATCACAACTAGATGACAATGGAAAGGAGTGTGTCATCTACTACCTTAGTAGAACTTTAGTGGGTTATGAGCTCAACTATACAACTATTGAGAGAGCTTGACTAGCTATAGTCTTTTACACATACAAGCTACATTATTACATGCTCAATCATAAGGTAAAATTGATAGAAAAGATTGACCCACTCAAGTAATTATTATCTAAAGCCACTCTGATAGGTTGCACAACAAAATGGGTATTTTGTAAAGCCACTTTGATGGATCTTTCACTCAGAAAGGATCAAGGGAAGGTATTTTGTTTGTTACACCACAAGGAGACCTAATCCCTAAATTGTACAAATTGACATTTTGATGAAGGGTGCTCCCCTTAATGCCACAAACACATAATAGAAATAGAGAAACAACAACAATAATATGCAAGAACAGAAAATTGGCTTCTTATTATCTCCACAAAGGTGGAATTACAAACTTTCAGAATTACAATATGCAAAGCCACATGGGCATTCCCTTACAATATTCTTTACGACAAAGCCTCAAATCAATACCCAGATCTACTACCCAGAACTATTCTGAACTGCCTAAGACAATAATACAGCCTTCCTTATATAGGCAATTTTCCACCGCCTGGGAAGGTTCCATAATTTTAGCCAATAAGGCCGACCAACTTAGAATTATTTTATTTTACATTTTATTACATCATAGTCGGCTCAAGATAACCTTTGAAACCTGAACAGAAATTTTGAAGAAAATTATTTTCTGCCATTTCAGGTGGCCCAACTTTCGAAGACCATAAGTCATCACCAGTTGACCCGCTCGGCTATTATAACCCCATTTCGGAAATGCCACGAAGCGCTCTACAGGCTTGACCAACGTAATCGCCCGTCACCCAAATTTTTGACCTCATTTGGGGCCTCTAAAGCCTTCAAAATTGAGTTCAAAGTTTCTGTACCCTGCTGCCAATACCAAAAATCTTCAATATCTTCCAATATACACTTGATCTGGCAATGAAACTTTACTGGTAGACTTATATGACCAAAATGAACCTCCAAGAAAGAAATAAGATCATTCTGAGCACATACCAAAAATAGTAACTTTCCATAAATAGCAGCTCTGCACAAAATAGCCCTTATTGAATACAAAAATAGAAATATTTTTGGGTGATGCAAGATTGCTCTTACACCCAGGATGCTCCTGCATCAAACACCCGAGGTAATTTGAGAAGTGACCCTGTCACGACTCAGGTGTGCAGAGGAAAACCAAGATAGCTAACCTCCTCCTTTGTCAGCCATGATGAATCTTCAATAGGTCATCCTTTCCATTTGACCAGATATTCTTCATATGTCATGTTCCTTGTGCTTCTTCCAACACGACTATCCAGTATATCTTCGATCTCCTTAGTGTCTAAACTAGTTGCTGGAATACTCCACTGTGCTGCTGTGATCTCATCTTCAACACCTCTTTCATGATACTCTATCAGATCTGAAATGGTAAACACTAGGGAAATATTTAGCTCAGTAGGTAATTCTACCTCATATGCGTTTCTTGAATCATGTTTCTTCAGTATCCTATAGGGTCCAAACTTCTTCATTTTCAGCTTGTTATATGTACCAACTGGAAACCGCTCCTTCCGCAAATGAACCATGACTTCATCACCAACCTGAAATTCCTTATACCTCCTTTTCTCATCTGCCTTAGCCTTATACTGTGCATTCATCTTAGTAATATGCTTCCTCACCTCCTCATGGATGTTCTTCAAGTGTTCTGCAAAATCCTCAGCTTCAGCACTACTTATTTCTCCTTTATCTATCTTCCTCAATTCAGATGCATTTCTTGGACTACTTCCATATACAATCTAGAATGGTGATTTACCAGTGCTTCTATTGACAGAATTATTGTATGCAAATTCCACCTGTGATAAAATCAAATCCCATCCTGTTGGCTTATCTCCAACCAAACATCTCAGCAAATTTCCCAAGCTCCTATTCACCACCTCTGTCTGTCCATCAGTCTGTGGATGATGTGATGAACTAAACTTCAAATCTGTCTTCAACTTCTTCCACAATGTATGCCAGAAATATCCAACAAACTTAGTGTCCCGATCTGAAACTATGGTCTTTGGCAAACCATGAAGTCTCACTACTTCTCTGAAAAACAATTCTGCTACATGAACAACATCATTAGTCTTCTTGCAGGGAATAAAATGTGCCATCTTTGAAAATCTATCAACTACCACAAAAATTGAATCGTGTCCCCGCTGTGTCCTTGGTAAACCAAGAACAAAGTCCATGCTGATATCCTCCCAAGGCTTCTCTGGTACAGATAATGGCTGATACAACCCTGTATTCTGCTTCACTCCTTTTGCCATCTGACATACTCTGCAACTCTGTACAAACTTCTTCACATCTTGCTGTAACTGTGGCCAATAATAATTCTCACTAACCAAACCAAGGGTTTTGTCACGACCAAAATGTCTAGCCAATCCTCCGCTATGCTTCTCCTTGATGAGATTCCCCCTCATAGAACTTCGTGGAATGCACAACTGACTCCCTCTGAATAGCATATCATCCTGGATGATGAAATCCAACCATTTCATCCTGTCTAGAGTAACAGATTCTATACAAGCTTTCCAAGCTTCACCAAAATCAGGATCCTCTGGATACAAATTCTTGAGTTCCTTGAACCCAACCACTTCAATCTGCATTTCTGTCAGCAATAGTTGCCTTCTGCTAAGAGCATCTGCAACCCTATTAGACTTTCCACTCCTGTGTTTCAAAACAAATGTATAACTCTGCAAAAACTCAACCCATTTCAAATGCCTTTGATTCAATTTTCCTTGACTATTCAAATATTGCAAAGCTTGATGATCAGTATACAAAACAAACTCCTTAGGAAGTAGATAATGTCTGCACTTCTTTAATGCCTGAACTATAGCATAAAATTCTTGATCATAAACATAATATTTCCTCTTGGCATCATTTAACTTCTCACTGAAATAAGCAATAGGTTTACCTTCTTGGCTCATAACAGCTCCTATTGCAGTACCACTAGCATCACAATCTACTTGAAACACCTTATTGAAATCTGGAAGTGCTAAAACAGGTTGTTCTGTAACTTTTTGTTTCAATAATTGAAAACTCTTTTCTGCTCCTTTAGTCCACTTAAACTCTTTTCTATCCCCTCTCATTGTTTCAGTCAAGGGTCCACAAATACTGCTAAAATTTTTGATAAACTTTTTGTAAAAGCTAGCTAGACCATGAAAAGATCTTACCTCAGTAGCACTCCTTGGAGTAGGCCATTCAAGGATAGCTTGTACCTTCTCTGGGTCTATTTTTAGACCCTCTACTGAAACTACAAATCCCAAATACACTAACTCTTTCTTCACAAAACTGCACTTCTTCAAATTAATCAACAATTTCTCTTCTCTCAACTTCTCAAATACCATACAAATATGCATCATATGCTCATCCAATGTCTTACTAAAGATCAAAATATCATCTAGGTAAACAATGACAAACTTACCCAGAAATTCTTTCAGAACCTCGTTCATGAGCCGCATGAAAGTGCTCGGTGCATTGGTTAGCCCAAAAGGCATGACTAACCACTCATATAGTCCTTCCTTTGTCTTGAAAGTAGTCTTCCATTCATCTCCTTCTCTGATCTGAATCTGGTGATATCCACTCTTCAGATCTATCTTTGAGAAATACACAGCTCCACTCAAACAGTCCATAATATCATCCATTCGTGGCAATGGAAACCTATACTTGATTGTGATCTTGTTTATTGCTCTGGAATCTCTACACATCCTCCATTCTCCATTCTTCTTTGGTGCTAATACTGCTGGTACAGCACAGGGACTCAGACTCTCACGGATCAATCCTTTCTGTAACAGTTCATGTACTTGTCTGTTCAACTCCTCACCTTCTACAGGTGTCATTCTGTGTGTTGCCTTATTCGGAAAACTCACTCTTGGGATCAAGTCCATCTGATGACTGATCTTCCTGACCGGTGGTAATCTATCAGGCACGTTATCGAATACAATATCCTGAAACTCATTCAACAAATCTGCAACTTGTACAGGAACATCTTCTACTTTCTCTTTACCAGCTTTTGGAATTAAAGCAAAACATACATGCTCATGCCTCATACCATCTAAGAAATTTCTTCCATCAACAAAAGTTATCCTTGCATTACCACATACCTTTTCTTCAGTCTCCTTCAATGGTTTTAGCTTATGCTGTACTCCATCCTTTGTCAGGGAATAGGTATTCGCATGACCATCATGTACAACACATCTGTCAAACTGCTATGGTCTACCCAAAAACATATGACATGCATCCATAGATATGATATCACACAATACCTCATCTTGGTATCCACCAATCTTGAACTTCACCAAGCATTGTTCATTGACCATGACCTTGTGGTCATCCTGTACCTAGGCAATCCAATATGGATGTGGGTGTTTCTGTCTCTTGAGCTTCAACTTTGTCACCATCTCTTCTGACACCAAATTGTCAGTGCTTCCACTATCAATGATCACATCACAACATTTACCTTCACACTTGCACCTGGTGTGAAATAGGCTCCTCCTTTGCTCAGGTTCATTCTCACCACCCAATAGGACTCTTCTGTTAATCAATGTTTCTCCTCTTTCAGCATCTTCAGAATTTGATGATCTGACATCTTCATCTACATGTGCAACTTTGGCCTAGCCTTCATTTCTTCTGTCTGTTCTACCTTGGTGCTAAGGACATTCAAATGCCCTATGACCTTCTTCTCCACAGTGAAAACATGTTCCACGGAAGCCTCCTCTTCCAGATCCTTGTCCTCTTCCTCTTCCTCTCTGATCTCTATTATTCTGATCCTGGAAGCGATTGAAATTATTTCCACGCTGATTTTGACTGCTACTGGCCTCATCCTTCTTTTTCAGATTTTCATTTCGGCTACCATATGACTATCCACCAGATCGTCCACCGTGACCTCTTCCATTTTGTCTGCCCTCGAACTTCTTATTCAGCTTTTCCTCTACTTTTAGGGCAAATTGGTATGCCTCCTCAATACTGCTCATTCAAACCAGATTCAACTCCTCCTAAATGCTTGGCCTTAACCCATTAAGGTATCGGGCAACTTTCTCCTTATCAGCTTCCGCATGGCCTGTTCTGATGAGGAGTCGATAGAACTCCTCTGTATACTCCTGAACAGATCTTCCTGCTTGCTTCAAACTTTGCATTTTCTTTAGTAGATCAAGCTCATAATCAACAGGAATGAACTGTCGCTTCAATTTATCCACCATCCGATCCCATCTTGTGATTTTATCTTTCCCTCTTCTATTTCGCTCCAATTGAATTTCTTTCCACCAGATCTTCGCATGACCTTTCAATCTGGCCTTCGCAAATTTGACCCTATCAGGATCCTCAACATCTTCATACTCAAAATATTCCTCACATTCATTGATCCAGTCAATCAATTCCTCTGGGTTAAGATTTCTAGAAAATGTAGGAACCTCAATCTTAGGTCTTTTCCCAATCTTGAAAATCGCCCGAAAAAGTCTTTCTTCCTCCTGGTTCACAATTTTAGCTTCTCCTTCTTGATATTCTTCTTCGGCTTCATCCTCGCTTTCGTCTCTGACATTAAGATTCATTCCTCTACGAATCTCTTCTTTTATGGCTTGCACTTGTCTCTGTAGCTCTCTAACCTCAGGTGTTACAACACTAGCTCTTCCGCCACGTTCCCTTCGTCGAGGTATTTTCGTGATGCGCACTGAAACCCTAGCCATGGTCTTGGTGCAAACTGCCTCACAGTCGGTGATCTATTTACACACTCAAGAAAACCTGCTCTGATACCACCTGATGAAGGGTGCTCCCCTTAATGCCACAAACACATAACAGAAATAGAGAAACAACAACAATAATATGCAAGAACAGAAAATTGGCTTCTTATTATCTCCACAAAGGTGGAATTATAAATTTTCAGAATTAAAATATGCAAAGCCACATGGGCATTCCCTTACAATATTCTTTAGGACAAAGCCTCGAATCAATACCCAGATCTACTACCCAGAACTATTCTAAACTGCCTAAGACAATAATACAGCCTTCCTTATATAGGCAATTTTCCACCACCTGGGAAGGTTCCATAATTTTAGCCAATAAGGCCGACCAACTTAGAATTATTTTATTTTACATTTTATTACATCATAGTCAGCTCAAGATAACCTTTGAAACCCGAACATAAATTTTGAAGAAAATTATTTTCTGCCATTTCAGGTGGCCCAACTTCCGAAGACCATAAGTCATCACCAGTTGACCCGCTCGACTATTATAACCCCATTTCGGAAATGCCACGAAGCGCTCTACAGGCTTGAACAACACAAGCACCCATCACCCAAATTTTTGACCTCATTCAGGGCCTCTAAAGCCTTCAAAATTGAGTTCAAAGTTTCTGTACCCTGCTGCCAATACCAAAAATCTTCAATATCTTCCAATATACACTTGATCTGGCAATGAAACTTTACTGGCAGACTTATATGACCAAAATGAACCTCCAAGAAAGAAATAAGATCATTCTGAGCACATACCAAAAATAGTAACTTTTCATAAATAGTAGCTCTGCACAAAATAGCCCTTATTGAATACAAAAACAGAAATATTTTTGGGTGATGCAAGATTGCTCTTACACCCAGGATGCTCCTGCATCACATTTGCATTTATCAACAACATAAAAGAATATGAGGCCTTAGTACAACTAGAATTTGAATGTTTATGCTTGTTCCACACATATTAATTTTCCTCATATACACTTACCTTATGATTTATTTTGATATATGTTTTGTGGTCATTTTGGACTCGTGGCATATTGGGTTACTTTAAGGTGATCTAGATTATGTTGTATTAGGATGCATGTTTGATTTTGGTGTATAGTTGTGGGAACCCATTAGTTCTATTATGATTATGATTATGAGTTGGTTGTGGGTTGATATTTGAATTGTTTTGGATTCTTATTGTGAAATTGGAAAATGCATTGAGATAATATTGTTGTGATTTAAAATATCAATGTTAAATAGAAATGTAATGTGAATATGATTAATTATTAAATGAAGAAAGTTGTGTTTAATGATATTAAATGTTTTCCAATGAATTTTGAGATATACATTAGCTTTAATAGATTATTATGATGTTGAGGATATTATGTTAGAAAGTAAAGACCACCAAGATAACTGAGAGGGTGGGGGGTGAATCAGTTATCTGATAATTAAACCATTTATCAACATTAACTTCATTATCAACTTCAACAACTTTAAACTATATAATTAATGCAGTAACCAATTATAGAAAGATAATCATACACAATGACACAATAACACAAGATATGTTAACTAGGGAACCTCTTGATCAAAGAGTAAACCCTAGTGGGAATGATGCCCACAAAATGATGCACTAATATGAAAGTTTCTTGTTAGAGGATGGACCCTATTAGGAGTCTTATGAAATACATTCAGTACATATGAATCTCTGTTAGGAGATTTTGAATCCCTGTTAAAAGATTCTAACCCTGTTAGGAGTCATGGAAGACAGAAGGACCCACTGCCCAAACAGCTTCAAGGCAAGATCTCTGAACTCACTATCCAACATATCTTAGGATTATTCAATAGAATAATATGAAATATGTTACCTCCTTCACACTGTGCCAAAATTGCACTCTCTGCTAGACAAGATCAAAAATCCAGATCTCTGTACTTCGCAAGTCTTCCTTCATCACTGAATTGGCTCTTTTCTTTACTTCATGCATACATTCACATCAAAACTTTCACAACTTCATACTAAAAATCTTACAATCCTCTCATAATAAGGAAAAAATTCCTTCCTTTATATCACACTCAAATAATTATAAATGAGTCAGCATGTAAATACAAAATAATAATTTCAACACGCTACATCAAAATTACATAAAACTGTCAGCTTCCAGATACAATAACTTTTCAATTGTGTGACCTCAAAGTTTTTTCTATGAACCACATCAACACCAATGAGTCTCAAACTTCCCTTTAACTATGTAGAATTAGATTCCATCCTGGTTAGGAGATATCCTCCGATTACCAAAAACCACTACACAGGAATATTGCCAGAATACTGCTTCCACCAAAATGCTTATAACTTTTATGAATAAATAAATTTCTTTTTGCACTCTTAACCATAGGCTAATAACACAACAAAGAACATACCATCAACTACACATAACTCAATGTACAATATAACATGTGTGCAAAACAAAACTGTGCCTGCTTTTCTGCTAAACTCCAGAATATCACTGTGTTGACATCAATGACAATCATAGTCATGAATGCAACAACCACTGCTATAGAATGACTACCAAAGGCTTCAGCATTCATTCCTAACAATCTCCCCCATTGGCATTGATGGAAACATAGATGAAAAACATCCAATGTTCCAAAAATCCAATCATTGCTGCTCAACTACACTGCTGCTCATCATCAATCAAATCTTGCTTGGTTATCCTATTCAATCTCTCCAAAAAATGTAGTTCCTCAATGTTTTTCATGATTCTCTCCCCCATTGACATCAATGATAGAAATTCTATCACAACGTCAAACAATAGCTCAATGTCAAAAGACACTATTTAGAAAATACATTCACAAGAGTCCTCAATGACTTAGCTCAGATACACATACTCCCCCATAGAGGAAGTACCAACATACAATCCAGAAAATAGATAGGGCCATAAACCACTGGACGGATGCAACCAACTACATCATTACTCAAAAGTAGGTTGGGGCATAACCCCAAGCATACCTCTCAGATACTCAAATGTATCCTTAGGCAAAGGCTTAGTAAATATATCTATTGTCTGCTCCTTTGTGCTTATGTACTCCAGTCTGACTTCTTTATCTACAGCTTTCTCTCTTACAACATGATACTTGATCTCTATATGCTTTGTTTTAGAATGTAAAACTAGATTCTTAGACATACTAATTGTACTTGTATTGTCACAATATATGACAATAGGCTCATCAAACTTGATTCTAATGTCCATCAACATCTGCTTTATCCAAATTATCTGATTACAATTGTATGGTGAAAATGTGACCACACTTCTATGAATCTTTACATGCAAGAAAACTCAAGAATGAGCCCTCACAAATTGATCCATAGCTCTCTATGCATGGAGTTGCAAGATTTGTAAAATTGCTCTCAGCTAGAGCTACGAAGCATATGACCTTGCTAGTTAACCACACAATGAGAGATTTTAAATCAAAGAAAAGGGCAACAATGCCAATATCTCCAATGAAATCAAAATGAAAAATGAAAGGAAATGATACCATGATGATGCAACTATGATGCAAGCTAGGATGTGATGTAGATGCAAGATGAATGCCAATGATGCTCCAAATCTTCAAAACTTGATGCAAGAATGTCTCCAAAAGCTTCAAGATGACTTAGAGAACCTGTAGCATAATAATAACATAAAATTCAAGTGTATGCAAAATGAAAAAGAGAGCTTTTCTTTTATAGAGAATGAGAATCAATGGACGATTGAGATTAAGAGGCAAAAGACTTAATCAATGATGGAGAAAAAATAGAAGCTTGATCCTTGTGCACAAATATCCTCCAATAGGAAAATAGGAGTTGACTTTTGTGTTCCACATAAGACAAAAAGTGTTTTTTCCCTTTTTATAAAATAAGAATAATGCTTTATTTGTGCAACATAGGATAAGAAGAAAAGTGGGGGATTTGTATTTAAATAAAAGGGGAGGAAATTCCTTTTAATTAAATAAAGGCTTAGGATAAAGTGATTTTATTATTTAATTAAAAGAGATTTTTACTTAATTAAAAGGGAGCATGTTCTCTTAATTAAATAAGATTTTTATTTTTTTCTCTTTTAAATTAAATAAGGCTCAAACCTTAGGAAATATTGAATTGATTATGATTTGATCAAGGAAATTGATATAATTGATAAAATGCTGATATTTGAAAATATTGATTCAAGGATTTGACAAATTGCTAAATGGGGGCCCAAAGTCTAGGCGACCATTTTAGGGTGCATACAACAATTGTTTGCTACTACTACATATTCTAGTTCTGTTGTACTCTGTGAGATACAATTCTACTTTTTGCTTAACCAAGAAACTAATCTTCCTCCAAGAAAAAAGGCTCCACCACTATTGCTTTTCTTATCATCAATGCTGCCTCCCCAATCAACATCAGTATATGCACATAGGGTAAAATCATCTAAATTTTCATACCACAGTCCATAATCCATTGTGCCTCTAAGATATCTCAATATCCTTTTTACTATTGCATAATGTGACTCTCTGGGTTCAACTTGAAATCTTGCTACCATTCCAATTGAATGTTGTATATTTGGTCTAGTGTGTGTCAAGTACTGCAATCCACCAATCATAGATTTGTATTTCTTTTGCTCAACTTCTGGTATCTCATCTTTACTAGATAGTTTATGTCTTATAACCATAGGTGTTCCAACTGGTTTACAATTCTCCATACCAAATCTTTTCAACAAATCATTCAAGTACTTTGTCTGACTTATAAAGATACCATCTTTATTTTGTGTTATCTATAATCCCAAAAAGTATTTCATTTCTCCAATCATACTCATTTCAAATTCTATCTTCATTTCATCAGCAAATTTGTCACTAGCTTCATCTTCTCCTCCAAAAATAATGTCATCAACAAAAATAACCAAAACTAACAATCCATTCTCAATTTCTTTTGTGTATAAGTTACTATCAACTGTTCCTTTTGTAAATCCCAATTTTAACAAATACTTATCTAATTTAGCATACCAAGTTCTAGGGGCTGATAACTATCTCTTAATACCATTTACTTCACAAAAAGTGTTAAACTCTTTAGATGTAAATTCTCCACCTCTATCAGATCTCAAACATTTAATCCTCATTCTTGATTCATTCTCAACTTTATTCTTCATGACCTTAAACTTATCAAATGCTTCAGATTTTTCTTTCAAAAATGCAATCCACATCATTCTTGTAAAATCATCAACAAGAATCATAAAATACCTTTCTCCATTGAATCCTCTAGTCCTAGTAGGACTGCTCAAGTCTGTATGAACAATCTCCAACTTTTTTGTAGATGTGAACTTCTTGCTATGAAATGAACTCCTTTTCTTCTTAGCCATCACACATTCCTTGCAAATCATGTTAGTAGGCTTCATAATCTTAAGTAAATCTCTTACTGCAAGTGTAGAACTTACTTTCACAATATTATCAAAGTTTATATGACAAAACCTTCTATGCCATAACCAACTGTCATCAATCTTAGTCATCAAGCATGTCATCTCAGTAGGGTTCAACTGAAATACATTACCTCTGGTTCTAGATTTAGTTCCAATTAGATTTCCATCTTTATCCTTAATCACACAAGTTTTCTCAGTAAACCAAACTTGATATCCCTTATCCACTAACTATCCAACACTCAAAAGATTATGTTTCAATCCATCAACAAAGTAAACATCATCAGTATTAGTCTTTCCATCAAGAGTAATAGATCCTATACCTCTAATCAAACAAGGTGCATTGTTACCAACTCTAACAACTCCATCATAATTGTTAAACTTTATGAATTTTCCTTTATCACTAGTCATATGATGTGAACAACCACGGTCTATAATTCAATCAGCTTTCTTTTCAACTTGGGAAACTAAGGCTTTTTCTTCTTTAATATCAGATGTCATCAAAGTTATCATTATCATTGTCACTCAAATGTCTTTCAATTCCTGCTTCAATTTCTTCATCATTTGCATAATAACATTCTTTAGATCTTCTAAGCTTAAAATTATTTCTATACTTCTTAACTCTCTTAGGACACTTAGATGCAAAATGACCATATTCATGACATGTCCAACATTTAAAGATTTTCTTACCATCTGGTTCTCTTTTCACAAGCAAGGCAATACCTTCTTCAATCTTCTTATCTTCATTAGATTTGGATTTGCTACTGCTGGCATAATCTCCATTCACACTTGTACTTCTAGACAAAGTAGGTCTGATGCTAAGAGCCCTGAATGCTGTCTCCACTCTAGGTAGTTCTCCTGGTAATCTCAAATTCATCTCTATTACTTCCAATCTTCTAAGAAGAGTCTCTCTTGAAAAGTTTGGTGTACAAGGTATCACTTGTTCAATCATTTATGTAGTCTGCTTGAATACTGGTGTCAATGTTCTCAAAATCTTTCATATTACTTCATTCTCTATCTTTTCACCTCCACAAGACTTTATTCCTGCAATAATTTCTAACATCCTACCAATATAGCTTCTAACAGATTCATCTTCCATCATTCTTATGTCTTCAAATGCACAAATCCATTTATGTAACCTAGCTTTCTTTGCATGTTCATCACCTTCAAAAGTAGAATGTAAAGCTTTCCAAATATCATGAGATTTAGTTAAAACTTTTACCTGACTATATTTATTCTCTAAAAGTGCTGATAAAAGTGCTTCTCTTGCAAGTATGTTACACATAAATAGATCTACCTCATCTTTAGAACTTGTTTCAAGATTGTCTTCTTCAATTATAGTCCTTTCATTCTTTGTAATCAACCAATAACCTGGTCCTAAACACAAGAGATGTGTCTTCATCTTTTCTTTCTAGCTGTCAAAATTTACTCCATCAAACTTAGGGCTTTCTTTCTTGAAATTCGCCATAGATCTCCTTAAGTTGTTAAACTTCTCTTTCAAGGACCTGCTACTCTGATACCAATTGTTAGAAAGTAAAGACCACCAAGATAATTGAGAGAGGGGGGGGGGGGGTGAATCAGTTATCTGATAATTAAACCATTTATCAACATTAACTTCATTATCAACTTCAACAACTTTAAACCATATAATTAATGCAGTAACCAACCATAGAAAGATAATCATACACAATGACACAATAACACAAGATATGTTAACTAGGGAACCTCTTGATCAAAGAGTAAACCCCGATGGGAATGATGCCCACAAAATGATGCACTAATATGAAAGTTCCTTGTTAGAGGATGGACCCTGTTAGGAGCCTTATGAAATACATTCGATACATATGATCTCTGTTAGGAGATTTTGAATCCCTGTTAAAAGATTCTAACCCTGTTAGGAGTCATGGAAGACAGAAGGACCCACTACCCAAACAACTTCAAGGCAAGATCTCTGAACTCACTGTCCAACAGATCTTAGGATTATTCAATAGAATAATATGAAATATGTTACCTCCTTCACACTATGCCAAAACTGTACTCTCTGCTACACAAGATCACAAATCTAGATCTTTGTACTTCGCAAGTCTTCCTTCATCACTGAATTGGCTCTTTTCTTTACTTCATGCATACATTCGCATCACAACTTTCACAACTTCATATTACAACTCTTACAATCCTCTCATAATGAAGAAAAAATTCCTTCCTTTATATCACACTCAAATAATTACAAATGAGTCGGCATGTAAATACAAAATAATAATTTCAACAGGTTACATCAAAATTACATAAAACTGTCAGCTTCCAGATACAATAACTTTCCAATCGTGTGACCTCAAAGTTTGCACTGTGAACCACATCACCACTGATGAGTCTCAAGCTTCCCTTTAACTCCACAGAATTAGATTCCATCCCAGTTAGGAGATATCCTCCGATTACCAAAAACCGCTACACAGGAATACTGCCAGAATACTGCTTCCATCAAAATGCTTATAACTTTTATGAATAAATGAATTTCTTTTTGCGCTCTTAACCATAGGCTAATAACACAACAAAGAACATACCATCAACTGTGCATAACTCAATCTGGAATATAACATGTGTACAAAACAAAACTGTGCCTGCTTTTCTGCTAAACTCCAGAATATCATTGTGTTGACATCAATGACAATCATAGTCATGAATGCAACAACCACTGCTATAGAATGACTGCCAAAGGCTTCATCATTCTTTTCTAACATATTATGATGTTGATCTTGTTGATGAATATTTATATGCTCATTGTGCAATAAAATAATAGTGATGTTATTTAGTTTAGTTAATTAGATAAAATTGATATTATTGGTCTTTAATTGATGATTAGATGTGAATGGGATGATATTATATCATTTACATACATGAGAATGTGCATATGATGTTAAAATTCCCTTCTAGTGATTATAGCTACTTCAATTATTTATATACATGCATGAGTAGGAACACTTGACATGTGGATGTTTTAGTGACTTCAGGTATAGGCAATTGACTCCACTTGGCTTCATAGGTCTGAGTGTGCCCATATCCCCGATTGTGGTTATAAGAGATAGTAGATTGGCCATTTATCTTACCCAACCCTAGCTAGTGTTCCTCACTTGGACAATTTATCCTAATTATTTTGTGTTTGTTCCTTTGGTTACTATTTTGGTAATGTTTGGTTACCCCAATGCATATTTGTGTGAAACCTGTAATGAGTTTTTGTGCATAGTCAACTAATGTTTTTGAAATGTCATAATTTTAATGCATATATTATTGATATTTTAATATTTGAATGTGAAATATATCTTATATGTATTTGATTTAAAGAGAATCACATGATTTTGGCTTGGGGGTTATTTTTGGGGTTTATTGGATGTTTAGACCTTAAACTAGTTTTAATATTATTTTATTCTCACTCAAAAAATTTAATTAATATTTTGAAATTAGAACTATTTTCAAAAACTTATTCTATTTTTCTCTCTTGTTTCTCAATAAAAATCCTACATGTGAAATTTGGAATAAAATTTTTGGGAGATTTCTCGAGGGGAATTTTGTGAGTATTGGCTTGCAAGATTTGTGTTGATGGATGTTTGGGGTTGTTCAAAGAGTTTGACTTCATTTGGTGTGTGCGGGTTACATTTTTAAGTTGAATTTTCTTCAAGTTTTTAGCTAGGGCTCTTAATTTGTCTCCTATTTTTCAATCTAATTGATTCTAGTATACATTGCAAATGACTTGTTGTATGGTAAGTAAGTGATTTTTTTTGCAACAAGTCAAATTGTGATATTGCTATCAGGATTCAACTGTGTAATTTTTTATTCAAACTCATTGACCCATGATTCCACTATAATAATGTCAGATGATTTCAAACATCTTTCCAACTGAAATTTCTTGGTTTAAAGAAATTATGAGTTGTATGTATTTACAATTATTCACACTTATTAAAAATATAAACATTTATTGAAACTTATAAACAATTATTCACACTTATAAACTTTTATTTGCACTTATAATAACTTATAAATATTTATAAATATTTATAAACATTTATTCGCATTTACAAACACTTATTCACACTTATAAACACTATTAACACTTATAAACACTATTAACACTTATAAACACTTAAAATATTTATTCTTACTTATAAATATTTATAAATATTTATAAACATTTATTCACACTTATAAACACTTAACAAACATGTATAACAATGTTAGCCATTATAATGCATTCTAACTAATTGGTGTTTTGGATGGTGTCGGGAAGAAGCGTGTTCAGCAGAGAGCTCAGTGGAAATGAAGGAGTGTATGGAAGACATAGACAATCATACGGAGCCAGGCAGCAACTTCTATCGCAATGGTAGATGTTTGAACAATACTGCTTGCAACAAGAATTTGCTAAGAATGGTAAGGGTTTGCTTCGACCAAACATATTCCCTGACTTCCAGTCAGTCCCGTTCGTTCAGAAAAACTGGGCTAAGGGAAATAGTGTGCCCCATTCTGATGCCGATGACATAATGAAAATATTCAGAGGGAAAGTGATAGTCCAGCCAGCCAAGCCCTTTTTTGTTAACCCTAGATTTCACATTAACGCCTCAGCAAAGACCAAATTTGGGACATAGAGTAAGTAGGTTTTCAATCAGTCTGTTCAGCATGTCATTCCCCCTGCCAACAATGCAACCTCTATTTATGAGACTGGTGAGTCATCTTGGCAAGTAAGTAAGAGGCAAGTGACAAATTTTAAACAAGATCTCATCACTCCAGGTCAAGATTCTTTTCAAAAAAATTATGAGCAGGAAAACAAAAATTCAAAATCCTATCACCCAGGAGTTAATAATACTCATCATTTGCCTAGGCAAAGGGATATGGGTAGAGATCGACCTTTCCAAAAGTGGAAAATACTGGATATTTGTGAAGGCACACCATCGAGCTCACCTGTAGTCATCTGATATACTCAGGGCCCTGGAAAAAAATAGGGAGACTTAAGGGCTTTGAAGCAGATGCCCTCTATCCACACTGATCAGCTCCACAAGACTAAGTTAACTAGAGTGCCCTTCAATCCAAATCAACCTACTCAAGTTTGGTAGATCAAGCAGTGTAAGCCTCACACGATGCCTAATCAGGGGTCTGAGAAATAAGATTCTGCAACAATTATCTTTCCAGATCATTTGCTTCAAGATCAAATTCATCTTCTCCAGGATACAGCCTTAATAGGTAAATTTTCAAAATGAGACTTATCAATTGATGATATTAAAATTTGGGCTTTTGAAAACTGGCTAGAGTTATTAGATAATTTTTGGTTAAATATTGAGCTGGAAATTTTCTTGCTAAATTTTAAAATACTGCTATGAGAGATAGAACACATAAGATCAAAAGTTGGTTTTGTAAAGGATTGGGTCTCTTTACAGTAGTTTGGACTCCTAATGTCAGGCTTGAGGATAGAGCCCCACTATTTTTCCCCATTTGGATTGCCCTGCCAAATTTTCCATTAGAATTCAGAGATCTGGATATAGTGGAAATCATTGCCAACCGACTTGGTATTTTTGCTATACATGACCTAATCCCATTTGAGGTGCCACATCAAGAAGCTAGAGTGTGTATACTTCATGATGGTTCTAGGGAACTACCTAACTCCATTTCCCTAAAATCTAAATGGGGGAATTGGGAACAAAAAGTTGTTCTCCAAAATGAGGATATCATCATGCTATATCAACACCAACTAGGGCATTTCATAGCTCATTGTGAGTCCTAGTCATTAACCCATTTGAGGGTCTATGATAATTATTGCAAAAATCCTCTTCATTGTTCCATTCCCCACATCCCTCGACATGCGAAACTCAAAAATCCTCTATCATGCATTGCCGAAGTGTTGCTTACCAATCTTCACTCATACGAAGCTTCTATTTTCTTTTAATGGGCAATAAGAATCATCATGTCGATCCTGTCTAGTTCCAATCAGACCTTGTTACTTGAATGGAAATAGTTAGAAGTTCCCAGTCCTAGTGTGGATGATATAGTGTAGCAACTAATGTTTTCGGATTCTCCAATTACAAAGCCAATTACACATGAGGTGCTTGATAAAGAGATTTTGGTAAATCTTCGAGCAAGGAAAATATCAGAACAATTATTGATAGACCTAGCTACTAAAATTATATATGAGATAGCAGAAGAAGAAGGTATACTATAGTATGAAGGTGATTGCAATATTCTGGATCAACAACAATATCTCAAAGCTAACAACAACGGATGAAGCACGATAGCTACAAGACCATGACAAAATTAGGGATGACATTACCATTATTCCAGCAGAAGATGAAGTGCTCACTCATAAAGAAGATCAGATGCCAACTATTTTTCAGCAAGTCAATAAAAATAAGACATTAGAGATGAATGATTTTAGTAGGGATTTTCAAGGTTCTTTCCCTGCTGACATTGACTGTAGTTCTGAGAGGAGATTATGTGAACAGAGTGTACCTTTGGATTACAGTATTAACAAAGAATATTGGCATGATGAAATTTTATTGGTGTCTTCTCTTGAATCAGATGAGATAACATACTCTCACATTAGAGAATGGATTCATAGTAACACATTTCATGCAACAGAAGAAATCCAAGAAGTAAATAGTTAGGAAATGCATGATGATCCAGAAATTGCTATTTGTGAATCAGATGTAGGTCATTTGGCTTTTGATCCTACTCTTTCTCTATCAATTGAGCAATCACCACTTCAACATGTACAAGTCAAGGCTACACCAAAAAAAAGAGGTAGAGAACCAAAAAATACTATAATCAAAGAAGAAATTGCAGCAGGGCTCCAATCAACATTGGATGGGAAGTTCACATCTTCCAAAAGATTGACAAGGAGAACCAAGGGTTCTCCTTGTCAGTAATGAAGATAGCCTCTTGGAATGTTAGAGGACTAAATGCCTCTAACAAAAGAAACAAAATCAAGCTAGAGCTTGATTCACTAAAAGTGGATGTGATATTACTTCAAGAAATAAAGATGTCATATGAGGTTTTTAACAAAATAATTGGGAAATGGACAAAATGGAAAGCTGCACATAGCCCTATGGTTGGTGCTTTAGGAGGGCTGGCTATTCTTTGGGATGCTAAAATTTTTCAAGTTTAGGTAATTGATAAGAAAGATAATTGGCAAGCCATTAGGATGGAGTGCTTTGATTTTAAAATATTACTTTTCAACATTTATGGGCCCACATCAACCTAAGATAAACTGAGATTGTGGATAGATCTTACTTAGTTTTTACAGCTTCAATCAGATACACATATCATAATGGGGGGTGACTTTAATGCCATCTTAAAATTGTCAGAAAAAAGTGGTGGAATCTGCCCACCACTGAGGACAATACAGGAATTTTCAAATTTTTTCAAAGATAACAATCTAATGGATGTAGAGCCATTAAATGGGTCATTTACATGGACCAATAAAAGGGCAGACTTCTCACAAATAGCGGTCAGATTGGATAGATTTCTCCTTTCACAATGCTGGAAATTAACAAATGTTACATTTCATTCAAAAATTTTGCCTCGTCCAGGTTCAGATCATTTCCCCATTTGTTTGCATTTGCATTTGTCAGTAGTAAGACAAGATTTTCAACATAGACCGTCATTCAAATTTGAAAGAATGTGGCTACATCACCCAAGCTTTTTGCCCTCACTTAAGCAATGCTGGACTTCTGCACCGTTAATAGAAGGAACTAAAATGTTCCAGTTTGCACACAAGATGAAGCACACCAAACATTGGATCAAGAAATGGAATGAGACAATTTTTAAGAATGTTTTTAAAGAAAAGGAAGTAGTAAAGGCTAAATTAGAGGACATATATAACACTATTATTAAACAAGGGATGGATAAGGATTCCTATACCACTCAGAAAATCCTATTGCATGAGTGGGAGGAAATATGCAGCAGAGAAGAGGAATATTGGAGGCAGAAATCAAGAGAGATATGGCTTAAAGAGGGGGACAGAAATACAAAATATTTTCATGTGTCAGCCAAGCAAAAAATAGCAAGCAACCATATTTTCACTATTACTAACGCTGAGACTGGTAACTTATTGACTGAGCCATAAAGCATACAAGATGAAGGGATCAAATTTTTCCAGAATCTATTAGCTCCTCCTCCTAACGCATGTCCAATTCCCCCTCCAATGGAGGATTTGCTAGAGGCAATCCCCAGTATGATATCAGATGTTGAAAATTCAAAACTCCTGGCTCCATTCACCTTTCAGGAGCTAAAAAAAGTGGTATTTTCTTTGCCCCCAAATAAAGCCCCAGGCCCAGATGGATTTACTGCTCTATTTTTTCAAGTATGCTGAGACTGGATTGGGTGGGAATTATTGGATGTTATAGAAGAATCAAGGATCAACAAGACCATGTTAAAAAACTTCAACACCACTAATATAGCCATTATTCCAAAAATACAAACTCCAAAGACATTTGCAGACTTTCACCCGATATCTTTATGCAATACTATTTATAAAATCATCACAAAGGCTATCTATTTAAGGATGCAACACCTCATTCCTAAGATTGTCTCGCAGCCACAAGGGGGTTTCATTCCAGGAAGGGAAACAATGGAAGGGGCTCTAGTGGCACATGAAGTTCTTCATACTATTCACAATAGTAAATCAACACATTTTGTTATTAAATTGGACATGATGAAAGTGTATGACAGAGTTAACTGGGCTTTCCTTACTAAGGCTCTACAGAAATTTGGATTTTCAAAAAGCTGGTGTAAATTGTTGAAGGTTTGTATTTCAGGTGCTGCTTTCTCAGTTCTAATAAATGGTGTCCCAGCGGGGTTTTTCACATCTACACAGGGAGTTAGGCAGGGGGAACCATTATCACCAGTACTATTCATCTTGATGGTAGAATCATTCAATAGGCTTATCCAATGGAAGAAAGCATCAGGTACGTGGGTAGGAGTGCAGATTGGGCAATCAGATATCTTAGTGACACATTCACTTTTCACAGATGACACATTACTATTTCAGATATCAAATATTAGGGGGGCCAGGAAGATCAAAGAAACTTTGGACTTGTATACAACAGCCTCAAATTAGAGAGTCAATTCTCACAAATCTAAAATATATTTGTTTAACACAAATCAGATTGTATCCAATAAAATTGTCAGCCTCCTAGGATTTACAGTTAATTTCCTTCCATTTGTATACCTTGGAATCCCATTCTTCATGGGTGCAAACAAAGTCAGTTATTGGTCACCCATCATCAAAAGGATTAAATCTAGGGTGGTAGCATGGAAAGCAAGGTGGTTGTCACTTTTAGGCAGAATACTTCTAATCAAATCAGTTCTCTCAACAATCCCCAATTATTACTTATCAGTTCTCAAGGCACCTATGTCTGTCATACAAAAAATTTAGAAGTTGATAAGAGAATTTTTATGGACTGGGAACATGAATGGGGCAAAGAAGATTCCTTTGGTTTCTATAGAGAAATTGGCACAAGTAAAATAGCTAGGTGGGGTAGGGATACATGACTTACAAAAATGAAACCAAGCATTTGGGGGTAAACTAGTATGGCAAATGTACTCTAAACTACATAACATATGGTGCCAAATTATGCAAAGCAAGTACCTAGATGATACTAATCCAGCAAGAATTCTAACGGTATCAGACCCCCCTAAAGGGTCAGCTATTTGGACTTCATGATCTCTTCCAGAGAAATAATATGCAAGTACATTACTTGGGAAGTAAAAAATGGTCTATCAATCAAGTTTTGGCGGGACTCATGGAATGGAGCACCACCTTTGATAAGTACAAATGACATAGAAATAGAGACCATAGTTACTATGACAGAAATTGTTTGGGGTATTTATCTAAGTGGGTATGTACTAGCAATATGCCTGCACTCACGAAAAGTAATATGGAAAGACCCCCATGAGCTACCTCTATCCTCACAAGAGATTCAACTTTTTGAGAAAATCTTATCTCAAAAACTAGTCTACTTATCAAATTTGGAGGATAAACTGATCTGGGCACTAGGGGTAGATGGAAAATTTAACATTAAGGATGGATATAAGCTTATCCAACAGACAGATGTAAACTTAAAACCATCCCATGCTTATTCCTTCTGCTAGAACAATCTGACCTTGCCCAAAGCAGGATGCTTTGCTTGGTTAGCATTGAATAATAGGACACTAACAAGTGAGTGGCTTTAGAGACTCAATATGGCTCAACCTTTCAATTGTCTACTTTGTGATAATCACCAGGAGGATACAGACCATCTATTCTTAAACTGTCAATTTGCACAAGAATGCTGGCTTTTTGTCCTTAGAAAGTTACAATATTTTACTCCTCTTCCATGCAAGCTCAGGGATCTGTTTGAATCATGGCCACAATTATACTCTTCCTCCCTCTTCTCTGCCATTTTGAAGTGCATCCCAGCATTAGTTGTTTGGGCAATGTGGTGTGAGAGAAATAAAAGAATCTTCCGAAGACAATTTTCAACAATTCAAGCAGTCACATGTCAGCTAGAGAGATTGATATCAAAATTAGTTAATGCTAGTCATACTAAACTTAAACATAATTTAATCATGATAGTCTGGGATTCATTTATACTATGAGAGTGGAAAAAATACATGTACCTTTTGGTTGGTGCTACCAATCAAAAGCCAATAAAGTGCTAGACAAAGAAGTTATCAAGTGGATACCACCAACTAAAGGGTTTAGCAAGATTAACTTTGATGGCTCTTCAAGAGGGAATCTAGGTAAATCAGGGGTAGGCATTTGTATTTGGGATTATCAAGGATTATTGCTAGCAGTAAAATGTTGCACCCTTCCTTTTGGTTCAAACAACATGGCTGAGGCCAAGGCATTATTAGAAGGACTAATATTGGCTAAAAATGGTGGTTTCCACCAAATCCAAATAGAAGGAGATTCAATGGTTATTATTTTAGCATGTCTTAATCGAATATCCCATAACTGGAAACTAACCTACATCCTTCAGCAAATATGGTAGTTATTGGATTCATTTCAAGAAGTTCAGGTTTCTCATACATTAAGGGAGGGCAATCAATTAGCAGACCACTTGGCAAACAAAGGTTGTGATGGATATGAAGTAGTGGCCTTTAATGATGATACAATTTTCAAACAAGATGCCAAGCTAAATGAAATTTATAATCGAGATAGAGTGACATACGGAAGATGGTCCTCAATTGTGCAGACATGAAGTTTGCCCTTGTATAGATGTGATGTTTGTACTATGCCTCAGTGATCATATGGACACCTTTATGTATGTGTGTCAAGAACCCTACCACTCATGTGTTTGAAGATTGGTGCATTCATGCTTCTTATGTCACAATACATGTCATGTGAAAATTTTAGTGCATTCATAGTCCTCAACAACTTGCCATCATTTGCTTGCATATCATATGTGCCGCCATCTCTATTTTCCCATTCTCAAGGATCTCGTCACACATGTGAGAGTAGTGGTCGATGTACATTCAGGGTACTTCTTGTAGAATCCCAATTTCGTATACTGTGATTGAGATTTTGTAGCATTTTGCACACACTTGGGTGATCCTAATGTTATTTCGGATGTACTTGTTGAGGCATGACAACTACAAATACATGGCCCCTTGTGTAACTTTATCATTCTTTGGTAACTTCAAGTTTGGACACAATGGATTTGCAGGTTTCATAGTGTATGAAATGTAGGCAGTGCACTTGTTATCACCATAAAATCATGCCAAGAAATTACAGAGCTAAGCTGCCAATGGGGCATATGGATGAGGCTTTGCTAGCTCACATCGATGAGGGTTCGTTCTCTGCTATGTTCATATGTCATTCACATGCATTAAGGGTTGCAATCCAGTTGGTCATTGGGGAAGAAATCTTTGCTTCACACTCATGACATATTATCTTCCCTTTGCAGGTTGTGTCAATTTTTTTGTCTAATGTGATGGACTTGGCCCAATCAATGACTTTTGTGTCGTCTCTAGCTAGCAAAGTGGTTAACCCCAATTTTCTTCAAGACAATGCACTAATGTGGGCTGTGCATCATTATGACTTATGGGAGGGTTTGGCACTGGTCGGTGGTCTATTCTCTCATCAAGATTTTCTCACAAATCATGATTGCTTCCTCCTCTATGAAAGTATAAAATGTTCACTCTATACGCAAGATGCTAGATTTGTAGAGAATGCTCTTCGTATCTCAGGTCAGAGGCTGGGGTTTCACTTGGTAGCCAGAGTTAAATCTTGGGTAAATGCTCTCTTGGATATCATTGAGCTCCCAAATTCTCCACTTCCTCGCGCTATCAATGCATTCTAGCCGTCTACCAGTGGCCAAAGCTCGAGAACTTCATTACGGGTCCCTGACCTCAATGCTTAGCCAACAAGTTTGGCGATGGGTGATGCTCCGCACCAGTTTCAAGGCTCTGAGGGAATGTGTGATGTCTGTGAACTAAGCCGTATGATGGATGAGCCGATGCCTCTTGTTCGACTCCCGTCTCCTCCAGCAAGCCTTCCTATTCCTACCAGCACATCGGATGACATGGTCAATTAGCTCCTTGGTGTTACTTTTTTGATTAAGTTTTTTGGGATATTAGCTTTGCCAAAACCTTATTTTGTTGTATAATTTGAAGTTGGCATCTTCATTTTTTGATCAAATCGAGCTTGTCTTAGATGTGGATCAGCTTGTTTATAGCATATATTTGGAACTCTTCGATATATGGGTTAGTTTTGTAATATGACTAAGGGCATATAGAATAGTCTATGTAAAAGAACATGTATCTATCTATCCTCGAATATATGCTTGTATATAACTATGATCCTGGTGTTTCTTATTGGTTCTTCCACGGGGGAGTTATTGAATCAGATTAATAAAATATGGTGGATACCCCACTTTTGCTTAAAAAACAAACAAACAAACATGTATAACACTTATTAACAATTATAATTATTTATTTACACTTATAAATACTTATAAATATTTTTTAACACTTATAAACACTTATAAACATTTATAAACATTTGTTCACACTTATAAATACTTAAAACAAATATTTATAAACACTTATTCACACTTATTCACACTTATTCACACTTATATATTCTTATAAATAATTAATCACAGTTATAAATACTTATAAATACTTATTCACACTTATAAATACTTATTCACAGTTATAAACACCTATAAATATTTACTCAAACTTATAAACATGTATAAACATTTATAAACATTTATAAATACTTATAAACACTTATTCACACTTATAAACACTTATAAATACTTATAAATACTTATAAATATTTATTCACACTTATAAATTCTTTTAAACACTTAAAAATAATTACAAACATTTATTCACATTTATAAATACTTATAAACACGTGTAAATATTAATTCACACTTATAAATACTTCTTCACACTTATAAACACTTATTCACACTTATAAACAATTGTAAACATACAATTTATAAATACTTATGCCCAATTATAAATACTTATAAACACTTATAAATATTTATTCACACTTATAGACACTTTTAAATATTTCTTCACACTTATAAACACTTATTCAGACTTATAAACACTTATTCACACTTATAAACATCTATTCATAGTTATAAATACTTATAATTACTTATTCACATTTATCAATATTTATTCACATATATAAACACTTATTCACATTTATAAACACTTATAAAAATTTACTTATAAATATTCATCCACACTTATAAATACTTATAAACATTAAAAACACTTATAAACAAGTTAATAAATATTTATAAACACTTATTCACACTTATTCTCACTTATAAACACTTATTAATGTACTTATAAATACTTATAAATATATATTCATGCTTATAAATATTTATTGACACATAAATATTTGTTTACATTTATAAACACTTATAAATACTAATTCACACTTATAAATATTTATAAACTCATTCATGTTTATAAACACTTATCCACATTTACAAATACTTATAAACACTAACAAACCCTTATAAACATTTATTCACACTTATTATAAACATTTATAAATACTTATAAACACTTATAAACACTTATAAATATTTATTCATATTTATAAACATTTATTCATACTTATAAATACTTATAAACACTTATAAATATTTATTCATAGTTTTTGATAGAAAAAAGTAGCAAGATGGTGCTGGCCCATGGTACAGAAGGACTAGAAGAACATTAATAGCCACTACAATATTTGGAGTCGAATTTTGATGCTAATTTACAATGCCACTACAATTTGTGTATGTTTTTTGTATATTTTTTTGCAAGTGACCCCGACGGTGTTGTAATAGTGACGCTATTATCGCAATTGGGACACCCATTTGGTTATAAACAAAAAAAATGAAAAAGAAAGTGTCATTTGTAATTTGTGAATTTGAAGAGCTGCTGCGAAGATGACACTGCATTTCTGCATGGTGCGAAGAGGGCATCCAAGTTTGGCATGCGCAAGTGAAGAGGCTGGCACCGTTTGGGAAGAGAGCACTGGCACTTGAGGTAGGCATTTGAGCTTTGTCTTCTCATTAACTCAATTTCAGTGGCATTGTTTATTTGATAGCATTGTTAATAGTGGCATTGTTTACATCTTAATTAGCATTTGGAATTCTCAATGACCCGCGAGCTTTGAGAGGTAGGGCATCGTGGCTATTACCTTCAATGCATTGTGTGAAGTGTTTGATCTTTCTTTATTTGTTTTGCTGTTGATATTCACTATGTGGTACTCCCTATTTGTGATCATTTCACGAGGAAATGTCTTGATGGCTCGCGGGCTGCAAGCTAGGGCATCATACATTGTTTATGAGCTCACTGTTTAATACTAGCATTGTTTACATCTTATCATTTGGAATGCCTGATGACCCACGATCTTTGAGAGCTAGGGCATTGCTTCTATTACCTTCAAGGCATTGTGTAAAGTGTTTGATCTCTCTTTATTTGTTTTTCTATTGATATTCACTATGTGGTACTCCCCGTTTATGATCATTTCATGAGGAAATGTCTTAATGGCTCACGGGTTGCAAGCTAGGGCATCATACATTATGCATGAGCTCACTGTATAATACTGACATTGTTTACATCTTTTCATTTGGAATGCTTGATGACTTGCGAGCTTTGAGAGCTAGGGCATCGTTTCTATTACCTTCAAGGCATTGTGTGAAGTTTTTGATCTCTCTTTATTTGTTTTGTTGTTGATATTCACTATGTGGTACTCCTTATTTATGATCATTTCATGAGGAAATGTCTTGATGGCTCACAGGCTGCAAGCTAGGGCATCATACATTATTCACGAGCTCACTGTTTAATACTGACATTGTTCATGAGCTCACTGTTTAATATCTGGCATCATGAAAACATACATTAATACACTTACTATTTTGAATTTGAGCTCGGGCATCATGCAATGTTATTGCTATCATTACATGCTTGCTGTTCTTGTGCACCATATATTGTTTTATACACTGTTTATTTCATTGAGACCGTGAGCTTGGCATTTGTAATGTATTTTCTGTTACTGGATCAATGCTACCATGTTGTTGAGTCTGTTTATGGTTTGACTATGCACATGCATAATTGTAGATGAGGATTAGTAATATGGTGCCAGACATTGCTTAGATCCTTTGGATCTAACCCCATCTTTTCCTTCCTTGCAGGTTTTGGATCATACAAGAACATACTGGATTGAACCCCGGGTCAACAGTTCATTACTTTAGGCAATGTCTGGTACCTTCATTATTTATGTTCATCCACTTATGTATGTTTGCATTCATTCATATTCTTCTGAAAGTTGGCTATTAGTGACCATATAGGACCATTCTTGATGTTTTTGGGTCATTTGATGAAAAGATGTAAATAGGGACATCAATAATAAAATAAGGATATCTTTGTAGGGATATATTAAGATTAATATCGTAAGTAAAAACATTACACAGTGGCATTCAGATTAAGTATAGTTGCATTTTCTTCTGAAAGTTATTTTCCTTGTATAGTATATACAAGTTATTTTTTATATATATACATGTAATCTTTAGATGCAAAAATTTCTTTTCCTTTACATGTATCTTTGCATGAAATGAACACAAATTAAACAAGATAATCTAATAATGTAAACTAGGGTACTATAGTCACTCATCTAATAATTAGTTCCCCAAACCATTACTATGAATTGAACATAAGTCTAAGTCCCCAAATCTATTGTTCTATGTGTATAAAACAATATATGGTGCACAACAACAGCAAGCATACAATGGCAACAATAACATTGCATGATACCCAAGCTCAAATTCAAAGAAGTAAGTGTATTAATGTATGATTTAGTAGCAGCAACCTCATTGATCATTACCTTTCACTCCTCCATCATTATAGAAGAGATAACTGCCTACAACTAGGGCATCATGCATTATTTATGAGCTCAATGTTTGAGCACCTTATGTCCCTATTTGATTGGTCAGTGCTCAAAGAGTGAGCTCATAAATTGTGACACCCATTTGGTTATAAACAAAAAAAAAGAAAAAGAAAGTGTCATTTTTAATTTGTGAATTTGAAAATCTTCCACGAAGATAACACTACACTTTTGCATGGCACGAAGAGGGAATTCGAGTTTGGCATGCCCGGAGAGGCCGACACCATGTGGGAAGAGGGCACTGGCACTTGAGGTAGGCATTCAAGCTTTGTCTATTTGATCATAAACTAGGAGTACCACATAGTGAATATCAACAACAAAATAAATAAATAGAGAGATCAAACACTTCACACAATATATGTTTCTTATAGCTCACAGTCAACTACAATAGCTCATAGTCTCAATGAAATAAATAGTGTATAAAACAATATATGGTGCACAACAACAACAAGTATGCAATGATAGCAATAACATTGCATGATGCCCAAGCTCAAATTCAAAACAGTAAGTGTATTAATGTATGATCTAATAGCAGCAACCTCATTGATCATTACCTTTCACTCCTCCATCATTATAGAAGAGATAACTACCTACAACTAGGGCATCATGAATTATTTATGAGCTCACTGTTTGAGCACCTCATGTCTCTATTTGATTGGCTGGTGCTCAAACAGTGAGCTCATAAGTAATGCATGATGCCCTAGCTTGCAACCCGCAAGCCATCTACTTATGTATGTTTGCATTCATTCATATTCTTCTGAAAGCTGGCTATTAGCGACCATATATGATGATTCTTGATATTTTTGGGTCATTTGATGAAAATATGTAAAAGTTTCTTAAAGGTAGGCATTTGAGCTTTGTCTTCTCATTAACTCAATTTCATTTTGATGGCATTTGTTGATTTGATGGCAAAATATGAATGTTAATACTGACATTGTTTACATCTTTGTATTTGGAATGCTCGATGACCTGCGAGCTTTGAGAGCTAGGCCATCATTGCTATTACCTTCAAGGCATTGTGTGAAGTGTTTGATCTCTCTTTATTTATTTTATTGTTGATATTCACTATGTGGTACTCCTTGTTTATGATCATTTCATGAGGAAATATCTTGATGGCTCACAGGCTGCAAGCTAGGGCATCATACATTGCTCATGAGATCACTATTTAATACTAACATTGTTTACATCTTTTCATTTGGAATGCTCGATGACCCGTGAGCTTTGAGAGCTAGGGCATCATTTCTATTACCTTCAAGGCATTGTGTGAAGTGTTTGATCTCTTTTTATTTATTTTGCTGTTGATATTCATTAGGTGGTACTCCTTGTTTATAATCATTTCATGAGGAAATGTCTTGATGGCTCGCGGGCTGCAAGCTAGGGCATCATACATTGTTTATGAGCTCACTGTTTAATACTAGCATTGTTTACATCTTTTCATTTGGAATGCTTGATGACTCACGAGCTTTGAGAGCTAGGGCATCATTGCTATTACCTTCAAGGTATTGTGTGAAGTGTTTGATCTCTCTCTATTTGTTTTGCTATTGATATTCACTGTGGTACTCCCTATTTATGATCATTTCATGAAGAAATGTCTTGATGGCTTGCGGGCTGCAAGCTAGGGCATCATACATTATTCATGAGCTCATTGTTTAATAATGGCATTGTTTACATCTTTTCATTTGGAATGCTCGATGACCCGCGAGCTTTGAGAGCTAGGGCATCGTTGCTATTACCTTCAAGGAATTGTGTTAAGTGTTTGATCTCTTTTAATTTGTTTTGCTGTTGATATTCACTAGGTGGTACTCCCTATTTATGATCATTTCATGAGGAAATCTCTTGATGGCTCGTAGGCTGCAAGCTAGGGCATCATACATTATTTATGAGCTCACTGTTTAATACTGGCATTGTTTTCATCTTTTCATTTGGAATGCTAGATGACCCGCGAGCTTTGAGAACTAGGGCATCATTGCTATTACTTTCAAGGCATTGTGTGAAGTGTTTGATCTTTCTCTATTTGTTTTGTTGTTGATATTCACTATGTGGTACTCCCTGTTTATGATCATTTCATGAGGAAATGTCTTAATGGCTCACGGGCTGCAAGCTAGGGCATCATACATTGTTTATGAGCTCACTATTTAATAATGACATTGTTTACATCTTTTTCATTTGGAATGCTTGATGATCCATGAGCTTTGAGAGCTAGGGCATCATTGCTATTACCTTCAAGGCATTGTGTGAAGTGTTTGATCTCTCTCTATTTGTTTTGTTGTTGATATTCACTATGTGGTACTCCCTATTTATGATAATTTCATGAGGAAATATCTTGATGGCTCGTGGGTTGCAAGCTACGGCATCATACATTGTTCATGAGCTCACTATTTAATAATGGCATTGTTTACATCTTTTCATTTGAAATGCTCGATGAACCGCGAGCTTTGAGAGCTAGGGCATCATTTCTATTACCTTCAAGGCATTGTGTGAAGTGTTTGATCTCTCTTTATTTGTTTAATGGCATCTAATGCTATTGTTTAATGATATCTAATGCATCTAATGCTGCTATTTAATGACATCTAATGAATTGACTACCATATAATGACTTGATCCTCTAATTTATAACTTCCTCTAAGTCTGTTCAACCAACTTTGGTGGTTGAAAAATTATATTAAGACTAATTAAATAGAAAAACCCCTTTTTCCTCCTTTTACAAGTGACCGTTGTTATTTAAAAATTTGAATTAACAACATTGCAAATGAAGCATTTCTTAAGATTTTTGAATCCTAAGACTTTGGGATATGATCTAATAAACTTATTAAACCTTATTAAAATCATATCTAAACTATTATAAGCTTGCAACTCAAAAACTCATCCTAGACTCCTAAATTGGTCCTAAGACTTATTAGGCATTTAAGGACTTATTGCCAATTTATTACAGATATTAACCTTATAGGTCATTATAGGCTCCAAAATGCTCCAATTGACATCATTGGATATCTTCATGTTCAGTGATGTCTTTTTGATCTCCATAGGTTTTGTTAACTCCTTATGTGCTCTAGGTGCCCTTGCACCACTATGTGCTTTGAGCCAATGAAATTTTTATCATCATGATGAAGTAATAATGCATTAAATGTCTTACTCATCTCCCTATTCAGTTGTAGCAGTTCAATGTGTTTGAACTCAAGAATACCCCTTACTTGGTTTCCTACAAATCTTTTGGCAAAATCTGTCAGAAAATGAGAAGCTATGAGAAGGTGACATGAAGATGATGAAAGGAGGCATATCCAATTTGTTTTGTAGATATACACATTAAGGATCATGTCAGATAATACAAGAGAATTCGATCAAAATAGGGAGACAATCGCTAGATTTTTGTCTAACATTCAAAGAGAAGCCAATGACAAATGTTATTTTCCATGCAAGAGTTGTAATGACTTAAAGACAAGAAGAATCAAAATAAAAAAAACAAAGAGACATTGTAGGGAGAATGGTCACATGGAAGGGGGGTTTGATTATAATCCAGTGGTAAGTTGTTTGTTATATTGTTTTTACAATTAATATACATATGAACCATGGAAGGAGGTTTGATTATCATCATTTTTATATAGGTCGATCTCCCCAGTGTGAATATAGAGGAACATGGAGGTGTGAGTATTGAAGTTGAAGATCATGATCCCATGGAAGATGATGATCATGTGCCATAAAACACATTTGAAGATGATGGTATGAATGCATTGATCGTTGACACATTTGGTACTAGTGCTGTTGGTGCTACTGCTGCTGCTACTGATGAGGATGACATTGACAATGTCTATGATATACCTCTACTTGAGAAGGTAGGCATGGCCCTTTACGAAGGCTCCCAATCCACTCTTCTCTCTGCTGTATTATTGTTGGTGAATTTGAAGGTTATGAATGGTTTATGCAACATAGCAATGTCACGTATGCTAAGGTTTGTCATATATGTCATTATAGTCTATAAAAGGTGAAACATGTACCATTAAGATTATTTATAGTAATGACTTATATTATTTGTTGCAGATTGATAGGTGACTTTTTGTTACCACCATCAAATGTTCTCCCTCGCTCGTACCAAGAATTATGTGCCACTATGAAACATATTGGAATGGAGTATCAAACAATAGATGCTTGTCCTGAAGATCATATTATTTATTATAAAGAACATGAAAATGAAATAGAATACCTTGAATGCCATACAAGAAGATATCAATATGATCAAGTGAAAAAAAAAAGTGCCTCACAAAGTTCTTTGTCACATCCCCATTATTCCACGTCTGAAATGATTATTTAGGTGCAATAGCTTGGCACAATTTATGGATTACCATGCACATGACAGGAGTCAAGATGACATTATTTGAATGCCTATGGATGGTCCATCATTTATGGACATAGATGAAAAGTGGCCACACTTTAAAGAGGAACCTTGAAATCTCAGGCTTTCTCTGGCAGTAGACAGTGTCAATCTGGATGGAGAGATGAGATCTGTTTGCTCGGTGTGGCCTATTTTTGTTATAAACAATAACCTTCTTCCATGGATGTCAATAAAGAGGGAGCACATTATATTGGCAATGATTGTTTCAGGTATCTTATTATTTTATAGTTATCTACATGTAATTATAAGTCTTGGAGTGAAATGGCCACAATAATTATCTGATGTTGTTGTTAATTCAACTAGGTAAGTACCAAGTGAAAGATATGAATGTATATATTGCACCTCTTATCAATGAGTTGTTGGTGTTATGGAATGGTTTCACTATGTATGACATCTCCTAACCAATTGGACAAAGAGAATTTCAATTCCATGCAATGCTTGTGTGGAAAATTCATGATGCTCCAGGGTTGACACATTTCTGTGGTATGTTATGGTGAATTCTAGTTGTACAAGATAATTTAAATTTTAAAAATATACATATTTAATCCAATTTTATTGTTATCTTGTAGGTCTTCAAACAAAGGGAAAATTTGCATGTCCAATGTGTGGTCCAAAGATGAAATTCCGTCATTCCAAAAGTTTAAGAAAATAGGTATTTGATGAGTATAGGCAATTCCTCCCCAGAAATCATAAGTATCAAAAGGCAGAAAGTCATCTTTTCAATGGGAAAGAAGAGACTACATCAAAGCCCCGAAGAATGACACCTCACCTATGGTAGTTGAAATATAATAGAATTCAAGGTAATATCATTCCACGTAATGGTCGATGTTTGAAAATTATATATTTTGATTGTGTTTTGTTGGCTAATTATGTAATTGATGATCTTGAAGGTCGTGAAGGCATCACCAACCAGCTTCCAAAGGGACTAAAATGTTATCTTAGAGAATTTAGTAGGCTGCCCTACTATGAGCATCTACAAATTGTGAATTTGTTTGATACTATACGTATTGGAAAGAATGTAATAGAGACACTATGGAAAATATTGGATGGAAGGTGTGACAAAGAAAAACTTGGCAAAATTTATAGTGACATTCATGATTCCAATCATGCAATAAAAAATATTATTGAATCAAATAGAAATGGAGACCAGATTAATGCAAGTTCTCTTCCTTGGTTATTAACAAAGCAACAAAGCAATGATATAAAAGAAGTGATCCAAAAAAATTGATTTCCTACAGGATTTTCTGTGGATATAAGCAAACTCATATCAAAGAAAAATGATTTTGGGTCAGGGATGAAAACACATGATTGACATACCTTCATCAAGGTAAGTCATAGTCTTTTGTATTTACAATATATTTGTGTAATTGCGTTTGATTTTCATTGTATGAAATGATCAGTTGACAATTGTTGCTATATTTTCTACCCTTATCTCTCCCAGAGAACTTTGACAATAATATCAAACAAGTGATATATGATCTTGGAAAATACATGAGGTAAGCAGTGATATTTGTTCAATATATCAAACAATAATATCAAACAAGTAATATATTGTAAAGTCTCGTATTTATATATTTATGTCTAGAATCCCTTGTAGGTGGTTGTCATCTAAAGAAATCCATAAAGAAGATATAAAATATTAGAAGAAAAGAATTTGTTGATTAATGTGTGAAATGAAAAAGTGTTTACCTCTAGTTTTTTTCAATGCACAGGAACACTACTTCATACACCAAGTTGAGGAGATTGAATTATGTAGACCTATACATGCTAGGTCAATGTGGATGGTTGAGAGACACTTGAGATTTTTAAAGGGTTTGGTATGACAAAAATCACGTCTCAAGAGTTCTATGGTTGAGGGATATACGTTATACCAGATGATGGTGTACGTTACTCAATATCTTCCTAATCTTGCAATAAAGACCCATATAGATTGTATTTGGGATCTTGACTCAATTAAAAAAATTGAAGGGGAGTACTTGGTGGGCAATGGTAGATTTAAGAAACTAAAAGGTAATAAATTATGAGATGTTATTGTAGTAAATTAATTCTTAATCTTCAAAATAAATCTGTTGTAAGTCATCTATTTACTTTTGTACAGCTTCTAAAGAGTGGGATGCAATACATTTGTTTATTGAAAATATTCAAGATTGGATGATGGCATGGATTGAACGATGTCAACATGATGGTCATAGATTAACATGGGAATCTATGTCTTCATTGGTTATACAAGCTCATCGCAATGAGATCCCAATGTTACACAAAAAGAAATAGATTTAGCATATGGTTTAATAGATCACCAGGTACTTATAAATTTGTTAATTAATCAATCGTATGTTTTTCAACTCATGATGCAATAATTTATACATGTTTGACATTATTGCAGGTGAAACACCACAAGGCTATGTTTTGCAATGGTTATAAATTTTGCATCAAAAAGTTGGATGACATGAAGAGAACTTGTGATTTTGGGATAAGTGCAGTGTTCCAGGTGACTAATATTTCATCTAGAAATGACTTACATCCTCGAGAGTAGCAAAATTGATACTATGGTATTTTGGTTGATATACTTGACTGCGACTTCAATTCCTTCAAATTAGTTCTCTTAGTTGTGAAATGGTACAGACTACGACTCAATAAAAATGATCTTGATAGAACTGTTATTGAACATGATAATGAATTTCTAATGATTAATACAAGGTTGTTTGAGCCAGTTGGAGAAGAGTCCTATGTTCTTCCAAGCCAATGTGAGTAGATATTTTACTCAGAAGTTCCACAAAAAACTAGGTTGGTCATTTGTTGTTAGACATGATCCAAGAGGAAAACTAATATAGTATAATGTGATGGAAGAAGATACTGAGGAAGATGAAGAAGTGAAAGATGATGTAGAACCAGATCACAATCGAGAGCTACTCAAAGAAGAATATGAAAAAGAAGATGATGATGATGCTGCTACTGATGACGATGATGCTTCTACTGATGAGGATGATGCTGCTACTGATGCTGCTAATGATGATGATGATGATGAGGATGAGGATGAGGATGAGGATGAGAATGAGGATGAGGATGATGGTGATGGTGATGATGAAAATGATGACAATAATAGTTGTGATGATGGTGTCGACAATGATGATCTTGATGATGAGATGGATGAAGAAGAATATCAATGACATGAATGAAATGTACAATTATACCAGATATTTGGCACATTCTAATGATTGTTTTATATGTACTACTCTTATTCACCTTTTTTTATATGTCCTACTTATATATCTTTGATCTTTTGTTAAGAGAAATTTCATTCTAAAAGAGTGTATTTAATCTCTATATGCTTAAACAACCTCACTAGTTAAGACTGTTCTCATTTGTAGTGGGCATGACAAGAATAAAATCACTTGAAAGACACCAGTATTTGGACATGCAAAAATTAGTGATGTGATTAAGAAAATTACCTTTCTTTACAATTGCATGGTTATCTTTGGTTTGTCATTTTGTTTTGAATGTCTAGTGATTTAAACCAAAGACTTCAACTTAGCCAAAAAATGTGCAAGTCTACATTAGTATGTTTCTTTTAATTGTAATTATAATTAGTATGAATGAACAAAATAATGACAATGCAATATTTGTGATAATGCAATATTTGTTGAAATAGCATTGATGACTTCGGTCAATGTGCCTATGTGTCAATGTGGTGTTGGCCCATGTATGTTGAAGACATCACACACAACAAGTAATCCTGGGTGTCAATTTTGGGTTTGCCCAAATAGGAAAAAGGTCTGGATACATAATTATATTTTATGTTTTAAAATAATGTGACAACTAATCATTTTATGAAGAACTGATGTACATTTGGTATTGTCAGGAAAATACTAGACATCAATACTTTTGGTGGGTCGATCAAACCACATATACATTTACCCCATCTACATCTATCCCTGATGTAGGAAATGAATGCAACTTGTGCAAGGTTCGAGAGGCAGCTAGTGCCACCAAGATTGCTTCAATGGTGAAAGCAGAAATCATATTTCTACGATGCCTTCTTTGTGTAGTTTGTGCACTACTTTATTGGGACCATATGCATAAATGTGGTTAACAGAGGGCTATTGTAGATACTAAATTTTTTTATAGATTTTTTAGTAGATACACATAAAGAACATGCACATAAACATGATAAATGAGAAACATAAATGTAGATATCACAACAGCTGGCAAACATAAATGTAGGCATCATCATCATAATTTTTTGGAGACACAACATAATTGAATGGTGTACCCAAATGATGCAACACAACTATATATCACTCCTTTGGTTCCAAGTTTACACTGCGGTAAATAAAATCCATAGATAAAAAATAAATTTAGAGAGTGCAGGAGGAGAGTGAGAATGACCAAAGTAATACAAATCCCTATATTATTTTGGTCATTATCTCTCTCCTCCTACGCTCTCTAAATTTATTCTTCATCTTTGGGTTTTGTTTACGTAGTGTAGACATGGAACTGGAGGAGTAGTTGTGTTACCTCATCTGGGTATACCACTCAATTATGTTGTGTTTCCAAAAAATTGTGACCATGATGCCTACATTTATGTTTCTCAGTTGTTGTATCCCAAGACCCCTTATGACCCGTTATAACTATTTACGATCCCTAAGAATACATCTTAGAGATCTTAAAATGTCATAAAGGGTCATAAGAGGCTCCTAGGAGGGGTTAGATGAGCTTCCACCGTCACGTGGTTGGCCTTGTTAAGTAGAGAATGTTAAACTATTCTTGAAACAAAGAGAAGCTCAATAATTTAAGATCTCAATCCACATATGACAAATATATATCGACTGCACCGTGAACCCACACATCAAATTTAGACCAAAGAAGTCAAGAAGTTGCTCGAATCAAATTCAAATGCAATCAAATCCACATATATCCCATGAACACATTAGGAAGAATGCATCTCTGATCACTACACTAGCTTCTTATGCTGGAGCAGTTGCTGTCACAAGTCTTGATTTGATAGGATCCATTCTAAATCCAAGTACTCTCTAGACTCGACTTAATAATCCACGAGCCGCTACTGAATCTACTACAAAGTTATCTTCAAATTGTGTTGGAGCACTCGCTATCACAAGCCTTGATTCGGTAGGATCCCTTCCAAATCCAGGTCTCTAGACTCAACACAATAATCCATGAGCCACTACTGAATCTACTACAAAGTTATCTCTGAGTGATCCATAACCAAATCATGAGAAGGAACCAGATCTGCAAGAACACTATTCTGAATCGATACCAACTCGATTGTCAAATATATATATTTTTAAACAAAATCATTGTTGTCGTAACTACGACGGCTTTAAAATAGCAACGGTTTCTTGTCACAAATATTTGACATCCATCCATTGCATTAAATGCATCACTGTCGAAAAACAACCATAAACAATAGATAACTATCGTAACTATCTGACGCATGTCCTTTGCACATACAACATAGTCATCGTTACAAACCACAAATGATAGATATGCATTTTAAACTTCTGACAAAAATCCATCGCATTAAAAGCATTTTCATCGGTGAACATGTTATGAATGATGACAACCTATTGGCATCTTCTGATGGGTTGCCACCATTTGTTATTTTGTGTGATGGGTATGCATCCCAATTGTGATGGCCATGAATATGTCTGAGGACATTCTTGCTGTGTTGGCACCCTCTTTTAGCGATGGCCAAGGTTATTGTAATTACGACACCTGATAGAACTATCAGTTTTTTTGACTACAAAACTGTGATGCCAGGTGGTGTTGCTTAAGCAATAGTTTACTGTCCAAATCCAGATGATCAACCATTAGAAAAAGGTCTCAAATGTACTAGTGAGCACTAGTCATAAGCAGTTTAACAACAGTAAGTTAGCAAAGAAACCAATGTCTAGTTTGCCTCTATAAAAAACAAATATAACAGTGCTTTTAAAAAATAACAAGCCAAAGTATCTTAAGCAGGTAATAATAACCATATTAACAGTATCGTGCCACGCAGGGCTAAACTAGGAACTAGACAAATTAACCTTAAGACAAGAAAGCAACGTAGAAAAACCAGGGCCAACATGCCCAATCAAAAATAAAAACATCATGGCAACAACAGAAGCTAGGATCTCCTACCTAGGTGTTTGGACATCAGGGTCATGACCCACTCTTCCTATAGGACTAGGAAGAGGTCTTTGTTGTCTTCGTCAGCCTCCAGTTTGCCTCTAGCCACCTTCTCCTACATAGTGCACAGGGTCACTGCCAACACATGCATGACCTTAAGAGAAAACTTGTTAGTATCCATGATGCAGGTTTTGATGTCCTGCATGTCTTATTTTAGGCCTAATAACTCATTGTCTAGTTCTAAGAACTTTAGCTTAAGGGAGACCTTAAACCAGTCCTTACCATCAAAAGCCATAGAGTTGTGCTCAGGAGTAGGGGACTTGGTCTTTTGGTCATGGGGGGAGTCTGAGGGAGGGGTATTGCTACGTGGAATCTCCATAGTTAGCTGGGGGTTTAGGGGGGGAGTGGCACCAGTCCTAAGTGAGCTCGGGTGATCATTAGAAGAGCCCTCAATCGACTCAATGGCATAGCTGTTATTTTTTGAAAGGGACTTCTCCTTTGAGGCCATTTCCCTGATTCTAGTTTTGCATTTCTCCTTAGCAATTCAGTTCAAACAGCGGAAAGAGCCCCCCAAATCCACCTCCAACTTGACCTGGCTTTCAAAGTTCCTCCATTTTTTGGGCTTCCTTTTGGTGTTTGGGGTACTATCAATCTCCTTCATTTCCTTAGCTTCTAAGGACTCCGAGACATGGGAATCCTCAAGCTCCTCCACCCTTTTAAAAGGGTTTTTCACACATCTTTTGCAACTTTTACCTTCTTTTGGGACAAGGTCCATTTCTAGGATCTCCTAGAGATACTGGGAGGGGGAATGAGTGGGATTGTCAGCTTTTGAAGGAGAATCTTCTTGGGTGACCTCTTGGATGAAAGGGAGTGGTTGGGGTGGAGGGTAGATGGCCTTATGGAAGTTATAAAGACAAAGTAGGAGGCCTTGGTGGAGAATATAGATTGGCTTTTTAGGGTTTTTATTTTCCCTAATATCCAGGATATTGCTTTCAATAGAGTGAAGAAGGTAAAATGGAATGGATATGAGATCCCTATTCCTGATATGATTGAGAAATGACAAATGGTAATAGTAAAACACTGTAAATTTACCTTCCAGGGTGAAGTACTTCATAACAATGTGGCACACCTTGGGCCAAAACTCTGGGAGCTCCTCGTGATTGAAACATCCAGACTTCTTCATAGGTTTCTCCCTTGACCTAAAGAATTGGTTGAGGCTGGTGGGGTCTGGTGTCCTACTGGTTTTTTAATATTTTTTTCCTTCCATAGAGAGCCCTGTCACCTTAGCGATAACCTCCTCATTAACTTGGAAGTGAATACCCCCAATAGAAACATTCCTATTGTTCCAGGAGGAGATGAATTGCTTGGATAATTGCTCATCATGGCCCCCTTTCATATGCTCCATGAAACCCCAGATACCACTCTCTTTATAGTAGTGGGTCACTAGCGGGTTGGAGGTATACTCCTCATCAATTTTATCAGGCTCAATGCATAAGGTTTTTCCTCACATGTCGATAATCTCCTTATCCTGTGCTAGATTTTCTTGACAATTACAGGGCCAAGCTTCATAAACTAGAGCATAAAACATGTTGTTTTGAGTGAACCATTTTAGGAGTAAAATATACACAAAAGGAAGGCCTTGGGTGGTTTTTGGGGAGTCGAGCTCCATACGGTGATATCTATCGGATCTCTAGGCATAATAATTAGTAGTTACGCCAGAGTTGCACTTAGTGTCCTTGTTAACCAAAAAAACCTGTTGATGTAGACATCTATCTTTCCACATGTACTCATGTGAAAGGTAATTATGATCCTTTTGGAAGTTTTGGGCATACTTATTCATAATCACAAAAATCATCAAGTTACACCGACATGTAATCAAGGTGGGGCCTTTAGAAAAGTTGACAGCTTGGCATATTTTAAACATTATTGGTTTCCCTTTTCTCCCACCCGATCAGCTACTAGATCTCCCCAGATAGCTCATTGATCTCCTCCCAATTAATTAGCCTAGTTTTCTTAAGACCAATAATAGCCATTGAATCCACCACAGCATTTCCCTCCTTGTAGGAGTGGGAAATAGTCATACTTTGGAGGTTGTTGAGAAGCTCCCAAATTTCCATATTTATGGTGTTAACTCGCCACCCCGCATTAGCTCTCCTTTTAATAGCCTCCACCACCACTTTGGAATCCCCCTCAATTTGTAGTAGCCTAATATTCATATGGATGGAAAATTTAATCCCCCATAAGAGAGTCGTGCCTTCAACTTGGTTGACAGTACAATTTTTAAGCGGACTAGCATACGCCAAGAGGCAGGTGCCATTATGGTCTCTTAGTACACCTCCTTTTCCTTGGGTGAGATTATTTGCCACCCCATCAAAATTTAATTTGATCTAGCCACTGGGTATGGCAACCCAATAGGTAGCATTCCTAGCCATCAACTTGGAATAGTCAAACTTAGTGAAGCTAGTCAACAGGTTCCAATTATCAGCTATTTTGATCTCCCAGGTAGAGGGGGGTGCCGAGGAGAGTTTCCACTTAGCTGCACTAGCATTCTCACATAGGAGCTTGGTTCCAAGATTGAGGCAAACTTTAGGAGGGGAACTAGACTCCCTGAATATCATGTTGTTTCTTTCTTTCCAAATATTCTAGCAGATGTGCAGAGGTAGAATTTTCCATAGGAGCTAGAGTAAAGAGTGATTGGAGGGAGATTGCCATGTAGTGAAATGGTGCACATCATTACCCAAAACCCATGAGATACCCAATTTACTGATAACATCCTGCCAAATGTTAGCGGCATAATCATAATGTATGAATAGGTGATTCACTATTTCCTCCTCTTTTTTGCATAGGACACACCTGCTGGCCATGGAGAAGCCTCTTTTTTTTTAGGTTGTCCTGAGTTAAGACTTTACCATGCATAAGAGTCCACCAGAAGAAGTTGATTTTCAGCATGAGCTGTGGAATCCAAACCATCATCCAGTCCCCCAGATTATTCTCTTCCTTTAGAAGAAGATTGTAAGCAGTCTTGACCGAGAAGGTACTCGCTTGGGTGGGGGCCCAAATGATGGAATTGTGGCCACTAGTTCCCAAGATTCTATCATTTACCAACATTTCCATGAGCTCATTAGCCAATTTCTTTAAATCTAGTTTGTCTCTGTCTAGATTAGATATATCTTTCCAATTCCCTTCAGCAATGTAGTTAGAAGTTCTGTTACCAAGGATAGGCTTGAGGTAGTTCATGAGGGGGTTAAATCTACCACTAAGGGTAGGGCAGTTTATAATCCAAGAGTCATTCGAGAATCTAATGGATCTCCCATCTCTGAGTTGCGAGAAAGCACCCTTAGAGAGAAAGGTTTTACATTTGCAGATGTTCACCCAAAGTTTGGAGCCATTGGGGAGGTCATTATCTTGGTACATCATCCTATAGGGGTGCTCTTGAAGGTACTTAGCTTCCATTATCTTGCACCAGTCCACTTTCCTTTCTATGAGCTTCCAGGCCACTTTCATGGTGAGGGCTCTATTCATCAAGCCAATTCACCTCAGGCCCAAGCCACCTAGGTGTTTCAAAAGGAAAACCGTATTTGAATTGACCAGGGACATCCTCTTTTTCTCTTTAGAGCTAGCCCACAAAATGGTTCTCTATATCTTTTCTAACCTATCTCCCATGTTTCTTATGATCTTGAAGAGGGACAAGAAGTAGAGCAGGATCCCTTCGAGAGTAGAAGCCACCAGCTAAAGTTTACCAGGATTTCTCAGGATTTTCCCTTTCTATCCAACAAGTTTTCTTTGGGTTCTTTCTAGGATGGAGTTCCAGAATTCTTGGGAAACCTCTTTGACCATGAGGGGAAGACCTAAGTAGGTAGAGGGGAGTGGAGTTGACTGACAACCCAAAATTTGAAGCACTCTAGTTTGTATCTCAATGAGAGTATTGAAGAAGAACAATATGCTTTTCTGATAGTTAATACACTATCTAGATGCTAAGGTATAATTCTCCAAAAGTTGCTTCCACTGTCTGGCCTCAATCACTAAGGAATACCCAAAGAGGAATGTATCATCCACAAATCACTCCAACACAACTTGTTGTAGAGTGGAATTAGGTTTGACACCTTTTATTCTTCTCGTGGAAGAGAGCATAGTCAAATTCCTGCTAAAAACTTCAACCACCATGATAAAAAGGTAGGGGGAAAGGGGATCACCCTGTCTGAGCCCCTTTTTAGGTTGAAAGAAACCACTAGGGATGCCATTGACTAAAATAGAGAAACTAATAGTTTGTGTACATTCTTGGATAATGTGAATAATCTTCTCATTAAACCCCAGCCTAGTAAGGATTTTTTGCAAGAAAGACCAACAAAATTTATCGTAGGCTTTAGAGATATCAAGTTTGAAAGCCATACTTGGAACATTGCTCCTATCCATGGAGTGGATGATTTTAAGAGTGGAAATGGCTACATCAAGAATCTGCCTTACCAGAACAAAACCTTTTCTGAGTAGTGCTGATTAGCTTATCTAGTAGAGGCTTCATTCTATTGACAAGGATCTTAGTGAGGATCTTATAGAACATATTGCAAAGACTGATGGGCTTGAAGTCCAACATAGAGGTGGGGTTGTCATTCTTAGGGACCAATGCAATATAGGTTTTGTTATGTTTCCTTAATAGATGCCCTGTTCTAAAGAAGTCTCTGTCAGCACGGGTAACATCAAGCCCGACAATATCCCAATATTCTTGAAAGAAGGCCGGGGAGAAGCCATCTGGTCCCAAAGCTTTATAGGCACCCATAGCAAAGACTGCTACCTTGACCTCCTTGTCAGACACACATTCAATGAGCTGGGCATTATCACTTTGAGTAACAACACATTGGATGTGATCCAAAAGTTGATTTTGGGTGTTGATTGAGCACATTTGTCTAGCATTCAAATACAATCCCTTAAAATAGTTTGCCACAACCTGATTGATTTTTTCCTTTTCAGTAACTTCATTCCATCCCTCATCCCTAATTGCATTGATGGTGTTTCTTCTTTTGTGGTTGATGGTTGATCTATGGAAGAAGGCCATGTTTCTGTCTCCTTCAGCAAGCCACTATATTCTAGATCGCTCCTTCCAGTAGATTTCCTCTTTTTTCAGAGTTTCTTGCCATTTGTGTCTAGCCATTTCTTCTTCCACCTGTATCTGGGGCAAGGGATTTCCAGTAGCCAGTTGGTCTTGGAGGGATTCTACGATCTTTTTAAGCTCCTTTTTCTCTTTATGGAAATCACCAAAGTTATGTTTACTCTAGCCCTTGACCTCTCTTTTGATGATTTCCAATTTTTGGGCTATCTTGAACATGACAATGCCTTTGATTTTAGTGGCCCACTAGGATTTGACTTGGTCTCTAAAAGAGGGATGAGAGCACCACATGATTTCAAACCTGAAGGGGGCCAGGCCAAATCCCTGGGGAGTCCGGCCAACAAAGGAGGAGGGGGTTATGATCAGAAGTAGTTTTAGGGAGGGAGGACAAAGTGGAGGTCAAGTAGAGATCCCATGAAGAGGTGGCAAGGACATGGTCTAGCCACACCTAGATGAGGTGGGAACCTTTCCTATTGTTGGTCCAGGTGAAGGGGTTTCCCTTTAGGTCAATGACCAAAAGGTGAGTGTATGAGATAAACTCCACCATGTCTCCCATACTATCAAAGTAGTCCATTAAGCCTGTGCACTTTTCTAAGGGGTAGAGATAGGTGTTAAAGTTTCCAGCCACCAAGTAGTTAGCAGAAGTGTCTTGGTCTATCCAAAGGGACATATCTTTCCAAAGGGAAGCCCTGCCAGACCAGGTATTAGGGACATAGATATTGAACATATGCCACACTAGCTATTTTTTCCTAAAAGTAATATCAAGGAAGCTCGGGGAGAAGGCAAGTGGTTCTCTAGTAATAGTATTGGGGTTCCAAAGAGTAACAATGCCCTTAGAAGCACTAGAAGCTTTGAGTAGAAAAACTCAGCACTCGGCTAGAGATTGGTCGCTAGGGTGGAAATTTTTTTGAAAGACATCTTGACTTCTTGAATGAGAAAAATATCTAGTTTATGATCAAAGATGTAATATTTAAAAACACTTTGCTTGAGGAGGCTGTTTAGACCCCTAGAATTCCAAGAAAGACAAATCATTTCTTATTTCTAAAGCTTATTTCCAAGGTTTGTTGCCTACCTATTGCAACATCCCTTGTAGTCTCTCTCGATCTCCTAACGTGATCTGATGGCCTTCCTCTAGGTGTCTCCATCCCCACATCAGCCTTCTTGGGCTTGGTTTTCTTTTTTTGTGTTTTCCATTCACCATCATCTTCCTCTACATAGCAATCAACACCCATGGAGCAGGGAGAGGGAGGGTAGTTCTTTTTCTCCAACTGTGGAGGAGGTTTTGTATTAGACTTAGGGGATTTTAGCTTGAGGGAAACCACAATGGTAGGCTGGTCCAACATAGTATGGCTACTCTCACTCATCTCTGGGGTAGCCATTGAGGGGGAAGGGGGTTCTCCAATGGATCCCCCATTGGAAGGGGTTTTGAAGCTTCAAGTTTAGGGTGTATCACTTCATTCTCTAGAAGGGAGAAAATCTAACCTTCTTCCATCTCTAGGTTTTCCCACTCTGGGTTTTCCAGTGCTTCAACCACCGAGGGTGGGCTGGTCTTCTCCTTCTCTTCTCCTACTATCAGGGATGGTTCTTCAGAGGTGCCCTTATCCTTATTTCCATTTTTGGTTCCCAGCAGGGAGGCCTTCTCCTTCTCTTCTCTTGCTATCAAGGGTGGTTCCTCAGAGGTGCCCTTGTCCTTATTTCCATTTTTGGTTCCCAGGAGGGAGGCCTTGCAAGTATCATAGGAATGGCCCCTGGCATTACATCTCTAGTAGTAGAGAGTGGCATTCTCATACACCAAAGCTTGAGTCCACTTGCCCAGCATTGATTTTAAAATAATAAAGTTGGGGAGGGTTTTGTTCAAGGTGACATTCATGCAGAATCTATCAAACACTAGCTTGGATTTAGAGCGGGTTACCTGATCTGCTTTGATAAAAGTGCCAAAAGAGTCACCTATCCATCTGAACACTTGTTCATCCTAGTATTCAAGTAGAAGACCAGGGAGCCTTACCCAAATTGGGGCCATTCTGGTCAGCTCAGTCACCGGATTAAACCCAAGTTTCCATTTTGCTAGGGCTAGGAAGTGCTTTCCATAGACCCATGACCCCAATAGGACAAAGGCTAGGTCCTCCAAAGTAGTGAACTTGAACAGGAACAACCCACTCGACATAACAGAGACAAGGACAAATCCCTTAATCTTCCATTGGGTAGCCACCCATTTTCTGACCATTTCAATGGTAGGTTGAAAGTTGAAGAATCGACCCACCAGTGCCAACTGAAAATCCGCCATAGTCCTATTCATTGTTATAAACACTTATTCACTCCTATTAACACTTATAAATACTTATTCACATTTATAAATACTAATAAACACTTATTCACACACATGTAAACACTTATAAATATTTATTTACATTTGTATACACTTTTTCACATTTACAAATACTTATTCACACTTATAAATACTTATTCACACTTATAAATAATTGTAAATATTTATAAACACTTATAAACATTTTTTTTACACTTATAAACACTTATAAACATTAATTTACATTTATAAACACTTATAAATATTTATTCACATTTATAAACTCTTATAAACACTTATTACTTTACAGATACACACCAAAAACAAATAGAAAATTAAATTCACAAAATTTCCTTTAAAATGCCACATAGAAACAAAACACAAGGACTTTGCTAGTATATGAAATTTAAACAATATACCATACAAGGTGATCATGTGATAGTTCAACAATACACAAAGAAAATAAAAAGTTAACTTCCAAATATAAAAATAAAACTCATATAAATTTGATTTCAAAATTACAACATATTTCACACAAAAGTATGAACTCGTGCCATACTTTAACCACATATGAAATAGACATGCAAATTTATTCAAACATACATGGTGTTTATCCAAACATACCAAATATAAACATGTTTCACAAAAAATAGTTCTAGCACACATAAAAATACTAAGCTCAATAAAGTCAAACTACAAATATGCACAAAATGAATCCCAAAGTTCAAGCACACTTCACACTAAAGTTGAAACATATAGTATAAGTTATTGTCAAAGTTACTACACTCTTCACAAGAGTGAATGTGAAAGTTCAAATATATGCATATGTTAAAGTACAAATGTACTAAAATGATTGTTATCAAAGTTAAAACACACTTCCCACTAAAATGAATAAGTTGATTATCAAAGTTTAAATACATTTCACATATAATTAGTATATTTCACACTTAATTTTTTCAAATATGAATTTTAAATATATACAAAATAAATATTAAAATTTAAATATTAACATAAGTGAATATAAAAATTCAAAAAAAATTCACACCAATCAAATTGCTTTCAAAATTATTCATAAATATACTAATAAAAAATGCCAATTGCCTCAAATAAATTGATGGATTTCAACAAATAAGTCACACTATTGATTGGGAAGAGATGATGAAGTAGGCAATAATATGCAATTTGTGGGAAGGATACTTTTATTCTAATGTAAAATGTTAGGACGAGTGAAGATGGCTTACATGCTCAGAAGAATGTAATTCTAGAAATTCATGGTAATAAATCTATAAATCATTTGAAAGAGAAATAAAAGTTTAAAATAGAGGATGGGTCATAGGGCTTATCAGAATAGTCCTCATGAATCTTTCAGATTGAATAACAAACAAAAGTTTATGTTGATGATTATTTGTAAACAAAAGGAAATATTAACGTGGTTGTAGCATGAGGAGTAGAAGATATTGAAAACCATGAAAACCTTGTTTATAAATTAAGGAGATGTGGTGCAGGAGAACCTAAGGTATCAGTCAAGTGCCTTAATTTTTTTTGGCTTGTACTAAGTCTAACCAATTCATTAAGTTAATAAGGACTCCTGGAGAGTCTTGGTGATGTTTTTGATTTGGTAGGTTAGTTGTGTTTTAGGTTTGAAAGGTTGAGTCTTAATTGATCTAGATAGGTGAAGAAGAGTCTAAGGTGCTAAAAAACTGCAAAATGTGTGGAGTATGAGAAAGTAATCCTAATATGGACTTAAAGTGTTTTATATCATGGTTTAGATAGGTCAGAACACTAGGAATAACAATAATAGAAAAAATTACAAAATTGTCAAAAAGTTGTCAAGACAACTCTTGCAACTTTGCAAAGTTGCATGTCAAATCTTGTCCTAAGAGATATAATGAAAGAAATAGGTTGTATAGAGAAACCAACTATAAGAACAAAAAAATTGGACTATATAAACACCCTCAGGCTTGAATTCCAAGGTTGGACGGAGTTAAGTGTTTTATTGAATACAAGCATCAGTGTGTTTTCATTCACAATTGGTATTTCATTAAGAAACTTGACTCAAATGGATTATCCCTCCATTATTTTTTATTGGATTGTGTTAGTATAGTGCTTTTACTTTCTTCTTTTTCATTTTGGTGTGCTTGTGTGAAGTTTTTGGTAGGGTTTGTAAATCTTTTGTATTTTGCTAGTTCTCTTACCTATACAAAGAAGAGGTTAGAAAAATGGTTCGTTTGTGAGATTCCACCTAGGAATCACCATGGCCCTTTGGGATATGAAAGTAGACTTGATGTACAGTGTATTATATATTAATAAGGAGGAAAAAAATGTTTTTTTAATTCTAATTTTAAGACCTTTCCCTAGGCGAGCCCTTTCAATGTCATCTAGGAGCAAGGTAAGTGTTTGAGAATGATACTTGCAGGGGTGGATTGAATGTATGAATAAAATAATTTGGGAATGTGTATTTCATCCCTATAGATCCTTAGAAAATATTTATAACCTTGACCAATCCATTTGATCACATTTTGAATCAATTAGACAGTGACAACTAGGAAATTCCACTAAAACCTCATGAATCCCTCATGTTGTGAAAAAGTATTGTATGGATTGATATGGAGATCTCTTGCCACAAGTGCTAACTCTTTAGGACTGCCTATAGCTCCTTCTCCTAACCTATCAAGGGTTCTATCAAGACCCTACTCTAGAAGGATTCTTTCCACAATTTCCTCTCTTTCCAAGACCTCACTACCAACTGCAATTTCAAATCTAACTCATCTTATTCTCCATGGACTCAACTCTCTAAGTCCATCACCATATACCATAAAAATGAATTTATTTTCAAAATAGAAGGAATGCATTCTAAAGGTTCAAATTCAAAGGTTTTGAGATGTTCTAGGTTCCAAACTTCTAGGATCAAGAGTCGATCTCTTCAAATTTAGGCAAAAATGATACTATCCCAATTAGACCTAATTAGGTCTCCTTACACACCTTCTAGACTATAAATTTGTAACTCTCCGCACATGTAACCAACATAATTAGAGTTTTTGACACCCTTTTTTAAGACCTTGAATATTTTTAGGGTTTCTAGACCTCACTGCATCTGTACAACACCTTTCTATTTCTAGGCCTATTTTTAACGACTACTAGCTTTTCTATGATCACAGTGATGAACTTGAATCAAAATCAATCCAAAATATTTACCATCCCTTATCGTTATTGAAACTAATTCTTTGGACTCTTTTCTTCATTACCTTATCACTGGATTGAGTCTACCAATCCCACAAACCTTCCATCTACTATCTGCAACAGTCAAGCCTCGTAGCCGGGTTCACTGTGATTCGCCTAGGGCTTGATGCTAAAATTGGTTCCCCTACAAATCTGAAAACAAGACCCTATATTAAAAATACTTACACATTACTCTAGAATTTCCCACAAGGCCATACAGTACCCATCGGTGGAACTCACACTAGAGCCATTTTTGGTCTCTCAACCCTATCTAGACCAGTGAACTGGTCATAGAGGAAAGATTTATTACCAGCAATGAAAAAAAATCCTACAACCTAAACTACCACACCAAAAGAAACTACATACACAATACTAATTAAAAAGAGAAATATTTATCTCAAACCAATCCATGGTACATAGGATTATCAAGTTTTTCTCACTATTCTCGGTTTGCAGAGAATGTTAGTGTATTAAACTCAAATGCAAGACAAATACAAAAGTTTCCAACCTTTATCACTAGTTATAAAATGACTTAAATAGGTCAAAATTTTCAAGAAAATCTTCCTGAATGAATCTCTACCTAATTCTACTCTCCTTAAGGCAAATTTACCGATTCTTGTCATGACAACTTTTCAAAGTTGTAAAGTTGTCATTGAGAACTTTGATAAATTTTGTTGTCAACCTTTCTTGGATCACTCAAATGAGTTCCAAATGATCTCAAGGGTATACCTAACCCTAATGGATCTTTTCTTCCTTCATTTCCACATTATGGGAAGTCAAATTAACCTTTGACCAACTAGACATTAAGTTAGCAATTTCACAAAGAAAGCCAAAACTAGGAAAGTCTTAAGAAGACCTTGACAACTACTCAACTAGACTTCCTAAGGACTTGATAAGACTTCAAACACACACTTGGGACTCTTATTAGTCCTTATATTTAGTGACTTGGATAAGGTTACTTGAAAGCCAAAAACTTGTACTATGGTATCCTAAAGACCCTAGGTGCTCCTGCACCATTCTCCCTTGTAACAAAGAAGTTAAGTTACACTAGGGGTTAAGAGATCTAGATTGATCCCCATCTTTTTGAAAATTTTCTCTACTATCCAAGAAGTTTCAAGATCTAGTTGTTTCTTCCACTTGATAAGGTGTTCCATGTAGACACCATGCCTTGTTTTCTTCTTGACACTTGAGTCCAAAACTTTTTCAGCTTGAGGTTTCAGTTGTATAGGGAGTTTGAGGCGTTTGAAATTTCCATTTACATTAGGACTCTATTCTTCCTCTTTTACACTAGGGCCTTTGTATTTGACCAGATCTTGGATATTGAAAATAGGAGATATGGCTAGCTCCTTGAGTAAGTATGTCTTATAATTTGTTGTCCATATTTAGCTAGGACTTTCCATGGTCCTAGTCTTCTCATTTGCAACTTTTTGGGTATCCCATTTTGGAGTCTATCTTTTTTAAGGTGTGCCATCACCCAATCCCCAACTTCAAATTGTGAGTCTTTTCTCTTCTCATCCACTTTAGCTTTAATCTTTTGGTTAGCTTCCACTAGTTTCCTCTTCACTTTCTCATGGACTTCTTGAATAGATTGAGAAAAATCTTCAAAATGGCCACTAACTTCTCCTTGATTTCCTAACTCTCTAAGTTCACACACTCCCCTTGGATGGATGCCATAAACTATCTCAAATGGGCTCTTTCTAGTAAACCTATTGGCACTATCATTATAAGAAAATTCAACTTGTGGAAATACTTGATCCCATATTTTCCCATATTCCTTTGTGAGACACCTAAGAAGATTTACAAGCACCCTATTGATCACATTTGATTGGTCATCTGTTTGAGGATAATATGGTAAACCAAATGCAAGATTTGTTTCCAATATTTTCCATGAGGTTTTCCAAAAGTTCCCATAAATTTCAAATCCCTATCTGACATAATACAGATTGGTAAGCCATGAAACCTCACTACCTCTTTGAATAAGAGATGAGAAATATAGATGGCATCATGAGTTGTTTTATAAGTAATAAAGTGCCTCATTTTACTAAATATGTCCACTACTACAATTTTTTTTTCAAATCTATCATTTTCCTTGGTAATCCTACTATTAAATCCATGCTAAGACACTCCCATGGTCTTGTTGGAATAGGTAAAGGTTGGTATAGCCTTGCATTATAGGATGTGCCCTTAGCTTTTTGACAAACTACACATTGTTCCATATACCTCCTGACATCTCTTGGCATCTTAGGCCAATAATTAAATCTTTGCACTAGGTCCAATGTCTTGTTCAAACCAAAATGCCCACTAAGGATCCCATTATTCTTTTCTTGTATGAGGTTTTCCCTCATAGACCCATTGGGTACAGATAGTTGGTTACCCTTAAACAATAATCCATTTTGCAAAGTATAGTCATCAAATTCACTAGGAAAGTGATTCTCAAACTCAACACATACCTTATATGCCTTTGAAAAGTATTCATCCACCTTGTAGAGATCTTGGAACCCTTCTATGACAATACTTTGGAGTTGAATCTCTTGGATAATGAGCAACCTTTGGCTAACAAAATCTGCAACTTTATTGTTTAGGCCCTTTTTATGTTTGATAGTGAAGGTATAGGCTTGGAGAAAATCCATCCACTTGACATGTTTATGACTTAACATCTCTTGTGTGTTGATGTATCTTAGAGCTTGGTTATTAGTATATACTACAAACTCCTTGGGAAAAAGATAGTGGCTCCACTTCTTAAGGGCTTGAATCAAATCATAAAGTTCTAAATCATAAGAAGAATACCTTGATTTAGCTTCATTCAACCTTTCACTAAAAAATGCAACCAATCTCCCTTCTTCGCTAAGGACTACTCCCATAGCTATGTTTTTGATTAAGTAAAACAACTTTTACATGGTTCTTGAAACCCATAGCCAAAAAGGAGAGGCGATCAAAAGTATAAAAAATATTTTAAGCAAGACAACCATGAAATAGGCCACAAGCCGGCCTAAGACAATGATACCACAACAGAATAGAGCTAATCAAATTTTTATGATTCCCTCGGTACTTAGGAGTCTTTCCTTGTCAAGGAGATCCTTCACTTCTCTTGGGATATCTTCACCTTGTTTCCATATCATCTTAGTATCCTTCATGACAGCCAGGTTGGAAAACCAATCAACAACACTATTGCCTTCCATATACACATGACAAATGTACACCTTTTCAAAAGAATTAAGAATTGAATGGGTTTCTTCGATCATATTGGATATCATCCAAGAAGGAGAGTGAATGAGGTTTAAGTAGTTGATAATGTTCATCGAGTCTCCTTCGAGCCAAAGCTTCTTGACCCCAATTTCTTGGGTAAGTTTGGTGACTTGGAGAGCCGCACAAGCTTCAACAAAGTGGTTGGATTGAGAGCCCATAGGTAAAATGACAGCCATAAGGCCAAAACCAAAGTTTTTTATGATTATCCCTCCATTGCCAGATTGGCCAAGGTTCCCTTTTGCAGCTCTGTCAAAGTTGGCTTTCACCTAGCCAGTCGGAGGATAGCTCTAGATATAGTTCTGTCTTTTCTCCTGGGTCACTTCCTGAGCCTTTCTTGCAAGATGGTTAGTTCTTCCGCAATAGAAATAGTTTTCCTTAACAACATGTTGGATTTTTTCAAAAATTATTTTAGGGGGAGAGGAGAAATCATGGAAAATGTGATTTTTGGGCTCTTTCTAGACTCCCCAACACAGGTGAGGAAGGATCCAAGTGCAAAATGACCAGAAGTCTGAGTTAAACATTTTGAAATCCCATTGAGAAAAGACTTCATTCATTAACCTCATGAATGTACTAGGTGCATTTTTAGGCCCAAAGGGCATAACTAACCATTCATAAAGACCTTTTGTGGTTTTAAAGGATGACTTCCATCCATCCCCCTCTTTCATCCTAATTTGGTGGTACCTACTCTTAAGATTAATTTTAGTGAAGTACCTAGACCCTCCAAAATAATCCATAAGATCTTATATTCTAGGGATAGGAAATCTATGTCTAATAGTTATCCAATTTATGGCCCTTGAATCAATACACAATCTCCATCTACCCCCTTTCTTGGGTGCCAAGACCACCGGGGCAACACATGGACTTATGCTATTTCTAGGTAATCCTTGATCAAGTAACTCTTGAGATTGCCTTGAAATCTCCTTGTTTTGGTCTGGTGTCATCTTGTATGCCACTTTGTTAGGCAAGTATGCCCTTGGTATGAAGTCTATTTGGTTGAGTGACTAATTTTCCAACATTAATGATGCGTTTGATCTGCTCCAACTATTCCTTGAGTTCATGCAACAACTCCTTACCAATCATGAGTACATTAGTGTCTCAGAAAGTTGCTACTCCCTCTTCAACAAGTGATTGTATTTTGTAGGTGACCCCATTTTTTAAAGGTATACAAGTTTTTCTTCCCATGATGCACTACATCTCGGTCATATTGCCATGGTATACTGAATAATAGATGGTAAGCATCCATTGTAAATATATCACATAAAATTTTGTCTTGATATTCACCAATGAAAAATTCAACCCACACTTGTTATTCACTAAGACATTCTGCCCTTTGTTTAGCCCAGTAACTTTGTAGGGGTGTGTATGAGGTATCCTAGTGAGCTTTAACTTTTGTACTACCTTCTCTAAAATTATATTATTTGTAGAGCCTGAGTCAATGATGAACTTGCACACCTTTCCAAGGATCTTGCACTTGATCCTAAATAGAGCTCTTCTTTGTTTGGGTTCCTCCTTGACCGGTTCTTTGAGTAAGACTCTTCTAAACATGAGATTCTCCCCATTTTTTGAATCAAGACTCACCTTTGAATATTTAACACTTACAACTTACTCTTGTGCATTGGATAATATCTTCTTCTCCCCTTGTAAGCTTGATGTTTTACTAGGGCGTCTATAGCGAGAGTGGCCTAATTGACCACAATTTTAGAATTTCATACTAGCAATGTGTGAACCTCTCTCCAATCCTTCAAATCTTCCTCTTCCACCACTATGGAATCCTCTTCCCCTACTAAAAGTACCTCTATTACTTGGCTCACTATATTTCTTAGTCAGCTTGGCCTCACCTTAGCTCTTTAGTTCATTGCCTCTATGACTCCCACTTGAGTCTCTTCCTCTTTCTCAACTTCTCGAAGTAGATTCTTGTTTGTTCCTACCTTTTTCTTCCACTTTAATGGACAATTGGTAGCACCTATGAATAGTAGTGAGGATCAATAAACTGATTTATTCTTGAATTATTCACCTAAGTCCATTCAAATATCTGGTTACTTTGACACTTTCTTCTTCTTAGATCTTGGATCTCAAGCATAGTTTTTGTAAATCCTCGATATGGCTACAACATCCATTTCCCTTTGCCTAAGGTTTTGCCTCTTCTTATGTAGTTGGATTTCAAAGTCCTCTGGTAAATAGTTCTCCTTGATCTTGGTGACCATATCCTTCCAATTAGCAATGGGGTTCTTGCCTACCTTCTCTCTTTCAATTTGTAGGAACTTCCACCAAGTTAATGTCGGTCCCCCCATCCTAGATTTAGCCACCTTCACTTTTTGATCCTTACTAACCCCTTCCAACTCAAAGTGGTTATCCATTACCTCTATCCATTCCATCACCAATTCAAGGTCCATCTTCCTACTAAACAAAGGCACCCCTTCAAGATATTTTCCTCGAATGGATTTTATGGCTTTCAGAAAAGGATCTTCTTGCATAGGTGGATGCGGTTTAAGGATTTCATCATCTTCATGTATACCCTTACCCTTATATCCATTTTCTTTCAATTTCTCAGTTATGAATTTGTTCTTTTCTTCCACCTCCCCTAGCTTATCTCTAAGGGCTGCCAATTCTCCTCTAAGAATTTTGTTCTCTTCTTTTTTCTCTATTACTTCCCTAGCCAACTTTTCTTTTGTCACTATGGTTGTCTCACCCACTGATTCTATCATATAATTCTAGCTGAAAACAAGTTAGGCTCTAATACCAATTTGATAGGGAGATCTCTTTCTAGAAACCCTAACTCTTTAGGACTTCTTCTAGGTCCCTCTCCTAACCTATCTAGGGTTCTATCAAGACCCTACTCTAGAGAGAGTCTTCCCACAATCTCCTCTCTATCCAAGACCTCACTACCAAGTGAAATTTCAAATCTAACTCCTCTTACTCTCCATGAACTCAAATCTCTAAGTCCATCACCATATACCATCAAACTAAAGTTCTTTTCAAACTAGAAGGAATGCATTCTAAAGGTTCAACTTCAATGGTTTTGAGATGTTCTAGGTTCCAAACTTCTAGGATCAAGAGTCGATCTCTTCAAATTTAGGAAAAAAGGCTACTAGCCCAATTAGGCCTAATTAGGTCTCCTTACACACCTTCCAGGCTATAAATACAACTCTCCACACAAGTACCCAAACAAATTGGACTTTCTGACACCCTTTTCAAAAGACCTTGAAGATTTTTAGGGTTTTTAGACCTCACTGCATCCATACAACACCTTTCTATTTCTAGGCCTATTTTTAAGGGCTACTAGATTTTCTTTGATCATAGTGATGAATTTGATTCAACCTCACTCCACAAGCTTTACCATCCATTCTACTTATTAACCCTAACTCTTTGGACTCTTTTCTTCATTTCCTTGTCACTAGATTGAGTCAACCAATCCCACAAACCTTCCCTCTATTGTTTGCAATAGTCAAGCCTCCTAGCCGAGTTTACTGTGACTCACCAAGGGCTTGATGCCAAAATTGGTTCCCCTAAAAATATGAAGACAAGAGCCCATATTTATAATATTTACACATTTCTCTAGAATTTCCCACAAGGTCATACAGTACCCACTGGTGGAACTCATGCTAGAGTAATTTTTTGTCTCTCAACCCTGTCGAGACCAATGAACTAGTGACAGAAGAAAGATTTATTACAAGCAATGAAAACAAATCCTACAACATAAAATAACACACAAAAAGAAACTATATACACAACACTACTTAAACATGAAAAGATTTATCTGAGATCAATCTATGGTACATAGGATTATCGAGTTCCTCTCACTGTTCCTAGTTTGTAGAGAATGCCAGTGTATTAAACTCAAATACAAAATAAATAAAAAAGTTTCAAAACTTTAGCACTGGTTGGAAAATTAATTAAATAGGTCAAAAGGTTCAAGAAAAAATGTCCGAATGAATTCCTAACTAATTTTACTCTCATTAAGGCAATTTACCGATTCTTGTCATGACAACTTTTCAAAGTTGCAAATTTGCCATTGACAACTTTGACAACTTTTATCATCAACCTTTATTGGATCACTCAAATGAGTTCCAAATGATATAAAGGGTATAAATAACCCTAATGGAACTTTTCTTCCTTCATTCCCATATTTTGGGAAGTCAAATTGAGCTTTGACCAACTAGACATTAAGTTAGCAATTTCACAAAGAAAGCCAAAACTCGGCAAGGCTTAAGAAGACTTTGACAACCAATCAACTAGACTTCCTAAGGACTTGCTAAGACTTCAAACACACACTTGGGACTCTTATTATTCCTTATTATTTAGTGACTTAGCTAATTTTATTTGGAAGGTCCTTAAGGTCAAATTTGAAATTAAGCCTAAAATCTAGGAATAGGAGACCTAATTGGGGGCTCAAGGGCTACAAGGCCAAATTGCTAGTTTGGTGAAGATTGAGAAATTCAGTAAGAAGGAAGGATCTTGATATGGGTAGAAAGTATCAAGAACACTTTAATAACATGATTTTGAAGAAATTTACACCCCTGCAAAGTTTCTTGAATGTCTTGGAGGTGTATTGAAGTTGAGGAGGCATGGAGACTAAGGAGCATAAGGGTATTTTGAACTCAATAAGAGGTGAATCTTTAAAGCACTAGGAGGAGTCATATAAGAACCTAGGAAGAAGAGGAAACTATGTTAGAGAATGTGTGAACTAGGTGCACCCTATCAAATTGGTATTAGAGCCTAAAGAATTGGGCTACAAAGATTATATGTCAGATTTGGAGTGAGTGGGTGAAAAAAGGATGGTTACCAATACGCAGTTGGCAAAGGAAGTGGAAGATTGGGAGGAGGAGAATAGAATCCTAAGGGAAATATTAATAGAGATTGAAAGAAAGCTTGGAATGGTAGAAACCAAGACATAAATAGTTAGTGAGAAGGTTAAATAAGTGGAAAATAAAGGTAAAGACATAGCAGAAGAGGACATAGTCCCTGAACTAGAACCTATACTACAAGAGGAACCTTTGTTAAGGGCATTAAAGGCCAAGAGTGGAAATTCCTTAGAATGAACACAACCATTTAGTGGAAAAATGGAAGTAGAGTTACTCATGGAGTGGATAGAAGGGATGGAGAATCACTTTGAGTGTGAAAATGTTAGTGAAGCCCAAAAAGTTAAAGTAGCCAAGTCAAGGATGAGGGGAGCTTCTCTAAATTGGTGGAAGTTTATACAAAATGAGAGAGAGAAAGAATGTAAGGCTCCTATTTCCTCTTGGAAGGGAATGGTGACTAAAATTAGAGAGACCTATCCTCTAAAAAATTATGAAGTACAGTTACACAAGAAGTGATAAAACCTAAGGCAAAAGGACCTAGAAGTGAGCATGTCTACAGAGGAATTTCATAAGCTATGTCTTAGGTCTCATTTTATAGAAAAAGAAATCCTGAAAGTGGTTCAGTAACTAAATGGTTTAAGGTGGAATATACAAGAGGAAATAAGCCTATTGAGCCCAAGGATAGTTCATCAGTGTTATCAACACTATCAAAGTGGAAGAGAAGCTTAAGAAGAGGCATGATATAAGAAGTCAATGCAGAGGTAGATGAAGAGAAGGTAGAGGTCATAGAGGAGGCTTTGAAGGAAGAAGTTTAGAACAAAGAACTCAATGTGAGTCTAAATCCACAAAACAACAAGGGGAAGAAAATAGTAGTAGAGGTGGATATAATAAGGGTAGAAGCTTAAGCATAAAATTTAGAGGAAGATCAAGTGGGAAAGGAAGGAGATCTTATTTCTCCTCAATGAAGTGTTACAATTGTTACTAGTTTGGGCATCCTGCATACAGATGTCCTAAAATGAGTTATTCAACTCAAGGTGTAGAAAGAAGAGTAAGTTTTGTTCAAGAAGAGACCTCAAGTACAAAGACTAATGAAGTGGCATTGGATTCAGAGGTAGGAGATAGCCTGATGATTAGAAGGACTCTCATCAAAGAACCAATCAGAGAAGAACCAAGCCAAAAGAGACCCCTTTTTAGAATCATGTACAAAATATTAGGTAAGGTTTGTAAACTAACCCCTATAGAGTCACTTAGTTAAACAAAGGCCATCAAGTGTTAGTCAATGGGAAGGCTTGGGTAGACTTCAAAATAGGGAGATATAATGATAGGGTGTTATGTGATTTCTTACCCATAGATGCTTGACATCTTTTATTTAGAAGACCATGGTAGTTTGATAGGAAGGCCATTCATGATGGAACCAAAAACTCATACTATTTTAAGATGGATGGTATTACATACAAAATCAATTATTATTAGAAGGGTAAGAGAGATCGGTAGGCCCTAACATACTCTTGGTAGGAGAAAAGGATTTCTTGAGTACACTAGAAGAAGGTGAAGGAGTGCAAGAGTTATTAGGTTAATACACATAGATAATTAGTGATGGACAACCTACTACCTTACCACCTAAGAGAGCCATTAGCCATTAGATACACTTCAATTTGGGAGCCTCACTACCCAAAAAAGATGCCTATAAAATGAACCCTCAACAAAATGAATAAATTTCAAAACAAACAAAAGAACTTCTTGACCAAGGCCTAATAAGGAAGAACATAAGCCCTTGTGTACTCCCCACTATTTTAGCCCCAAAGAAAGGAGGTATGTGGAGATAGTGTAGTGATTCTAAGAACATTAATAGAATCAAAATAAGGTATAGGTTCCCAATCCCAAGAATATAAGACTTGATGGATTTTCTAGAGGGGAAGCCATGTATTTTTAAAAAATTGACCTCATGAGTGGTTACCACCAAAAAGAATTAAGGAGGGAGATGAGTTGAATTTTTTTTTTAAAACCACAGAAGGCCTATATGAATGGTTGGTCATGCCCTTTGGGTTGTCTAATGCCCCTAGTACCTTTATGAGGTTAATTAATGAGGTGTTAAAGTACTTCATAGGTAAATGTGTTGTGGCATATCTTGATGACATCTTAATTTTCAGTAAGACTAAGGTAAACCATCTAATGCATTTGCAAATTATGTTACAAAGGTTACATGAGGAAAAAATAACCATAAATTTAGACAAGTGTGAGTTCATGAAATAGGGAATGGTGTACCTTGGCTTTGTTATATCACAAGGGAAGTTGAAAATGGACTCCAATTAGGTGGATGCAATAGTAAATTGGCCTACACCTAAGACTACTATAGAGGTAAGGAGCTTCCATGGTTTGGCACAATTTTATAGGAAGTTTATTAGGTAGTTTAGTGAGATATGTGGACTAGTCCTAGATATCATAAAAGGTGGAATAAAAGCTAAGTTTCAGCGGAATGAGAAAGAAAAAAGGGGTTATGAAACCTTGAAGGAGAAGATAGCCACACAACCTATCTTGGTACTGCCTAGGTTTGAAAAACTATTCAATGTTTAATGTGATGCCAACAACATTACTATAGGAGTAGTCCTAAGTTAGAAAGATAGACCACTAGCTTTCCATAGTGAAAAGATAAGTGATGCTAAAAATAAGTACTCCTCATATGACTTGGAGTTGTATGCGTTAGTCCATGATTTGAGAAAATGGAGGCACTACCTCCTCCCTAAATTATTTGTGGTATATATAGATAATCAGGCGTGGAGCTTCCTAAATTCTCAAGATAAACTTAGCCACAAATATGTAAAGTGGGTGTAATATATGCAAGCTTATACCTTTACAATCAAGCATAAGAAGAGACAACAAAAAAAATTTGTAGATGCTTTGAGTAGAATTCTTTTGACAGTCCAAGAGGTAGAGTTAAGAAGTATCAGTATAGATAGTTTCAAAGATCTTTATCTTGATGATGAAGACTTCTTAGCTGCAATATATAAGGTATGTAAGGATTTTCAAAACCATTTTCATAGTGAGTTCTCTAATTATACTCTTCAAGAGGGTATATTGTTTAAGGGAGGTCAACTTTGAGTACCTAGAGGCTTAATGAGAGAGAACCTAATCCAAGAGAAACATAATGGGAGTCTTAGTGGTCATTTTGGAATAAATAAGACTCTAGAATTAGTTCAGAGGTACTACTACTGGCCCATGATGAATAGAGACATCAGGAGATATGTAAACACTTGCATTGTTTGTCAGAAAGCTAAGGGAATCTCATCAAATATAGGATTGTATGAACCTCTTCCAACTCCTATTAGACCTTGGGAGTGCCTCCGTATGGATTTTGTTGTAGGTTTACCGAAGACAAGACAAGGGTATGATAGAATCTATGTCATTTTTGACAGGTTTAACAAATTGGCATACTTTGTACCTTGCAAAACCACTCATGATGCATGCCAAATTGCTAATTTATTTTTTAGGGAAGTCGTAAGGATCCATGAGTTGCCTATGAGTATTGTATCAGATATGGACTCTAAGTTTATGAGTCATTTTTGGAAGACTTTGTGGAAAAATATTGGGACTAACCTCTCATTTGGGTCTTCTTACCATCCACAAATAGATGGACATACCAAGGTTTTCAATAGGATTTTGGGCAATCTCCTAAGGTTTCTTACCCAAGAATATGGCAAAACATGGGACCAAGTCATTCTCCAAGCTAAATTTTCTTATAATGACACTATAAATAGGACCACAGGTAAAGGTCCCTTTGAAGTGGTTTATGGAATTAATCCAAGAGGAATTTGTGAGCTTAGGGACTTAGGTGAAATCATAAAAAGAAGTAGATATCTATAGGACTTTTCTTAGTCCATGAAGGAAATTCATGATTTAATCAAGCAGACACTAGTGGACAATACAACTAAGTTGATGAGAGGAAGAAAGTCATCCAATTGCAAGTAGGGTATCTAGTTTTGGTTCATTTAAAAAGGCAAGGTTGTAGAAGGGAGTGCCTTATAAACTCCAAATGAGGAGACTAGGACCTTGTACAATTCTAGCTCTAAGTGTTCAAGCAATGATTATAAAGTGGATTTTATTGTAGATATATATTTTTCTCCGATATTCAACATAGCCAACTTGGTGTACCTTACAAAGGGCCAATCCCTAAGAATAGTCAAGGAGTTTCTGATGTTGTAGAAGATGCAGATATTTTGAAATTACAAGTCAAACCAAGACCATAGGCTGAGAAGATACTAAGCTTCAAGGTAGATAATAGGACTAGGTATGAGGTGTATAGGGACCACCTCATCAAGTTGCAAGGCATGGAAGAATAAAAGGCTACATTGGTACCTAAAATAGATTTCTACAGGATGGGCATTGATCCAACATTGGTCTCTTTAGTTGGGACTTAACTTCTTTTGTTTAGGGAAGAATGGTGTAGGAGCACCTAAGGTATTAGTTGAGTGTCTTAAATAATTTTGGCTTATAATAACTCTAGCCAAGTTAGTAAGTTAATAAGGAATCCTAGAGGGTCTTGGTGATTTTTTGATTTGGTAGGTTAGTTGTTTTTTAGGTTTGGAAGGTTGAGTCTTATCTCCCTTAATGGTATGATCCACTATTGGAGCCAAAATCCCACTAAAATTTCTTATGAATTTTCTCTAGAAACTAGACAAACAATGAAAACTTCTTACCTCTAAGATATTCTTAGGGGTAGGCCATTCAATGATTTCCTTTATCTTGTCCTTTTCCATATTTAGTCCCTCTTGTGTGATGAAAAATTTCAAGTAAACCAATTTTGTCTTCAGAAAAGTACACTTTTCGAGATTGATTAGTAGCTTTTTTTCATGTAGTTTATCTATTACAATCCTTAAATGTTTCAAATGTTCTTCCTTTGAACTACTATATACCAAGATGTCATCCAAGTATACTATGATAAACTTACATGTGAAATCTTTAAGAACCTCATTCATAAGATGCATGAAAGTGCTTGGACCATTAGTTAAGCCAAATGACATAACTAGCCATTCATAGAGACAATGGTTTGTCTTAAAGGCCATCTTCCACTAATCATGTTCCCTAATTCTAATCTAATGGCAGACACTTTTCAAGTCTATTTTATAAAAATACTTAGCCCTACTTAAACAATCCAATAAATGATAAATTCTTGGCAAAGGAAAAATATACTTGATGGTAATTTTGTTGATTGTTTTAGAATCTGTACACATTCTCTAGCTTCAATCTTTCTTAGGACTTAAAATGGTTGGAACAATACAAGGGCTTAAAATTTCCCTTATGAATCCTTTCTCCAACAATTCTTGCACCTGTTTCTTAATTTCTTCACTCTCCCTTGGTGTTATCCTGTAGGCATCTTTATTTGGAAGATTTTATCCTAGAATCAAGTCTATGTGATGGCTGATACTCCTTAATGGAGGTAAAGAATTAGGAAGATCATCCACTATTATGTCTTTATATTCTTTCAACATATCATGAATTTCTTTAGAAAAATCAATTCTCTTTGTGATAGTAACTACACTTTTAATCTTTCCTAACAAAGAAAAGTTTACCTATTCCTTCTTAATGTGGTGTAAAAATTCCTTACCACCCATTAGCATCACTCTAGAGCTTGGTTCAGTGGCAACTCATTCCTCCTTCAAGGGTGTAAAAATGTTCTTCTTCCCATCTTTCTCAAAAGTGTTGGTATTGTCTCAGCGATCATGCATAACCATTCTATCATATTGTCAAGGCCTTCCATGAAAAATATGATATACATCCACGAGCATAACATCACACATTATTTGATATGTGTAAGTTCCTATTTGTAAATCCACTTTACACTGCTCATAAACCAATAGTTGAAATCCTTTTTACAACGATGACACTTTGTAAGGAGTAGGATGTGTTACCTTTTTCAAGCCTAGTTTCTCCACCATCTATGTTGAAACTAGATTGTCTATGCTCCTGCTATCTATGATGACTTTTCAACATTTTCCTCCACTCTTTCATGTTGTTCTGAGTAAATAATTTCTTTGAGGTTGTTCTATCATCTCCTTGTTGGGTTTAACACCCTTTTCACTAAGAGTGATTCACCAACTTCAGGTTCATCATTATAAGTGATAGGTTCATGTACATATTCCTCCTCTTCACCTTCAACAATGTGTACACTCCTTTGATTTGTGGTAGGATTTTTTGGACACTCATAAGATCCATATATGTATTTGTTACATTTAAAACATTTTCCAAGAAATCCTCTACCTCTACCTCTTGAATAAAGCCTTCCTCTAAAAGAGTTATTACCTTCATATGTATGTTCTTGTTAATGCAAGCTACTAGCTTCTTCTTTTTGTGCTTGCCATTGTCCTCTACTCCTTGTGATCCACTTCCTCTGAAACTTTGAATTTTCCCTCTTGAGCTTTGTGTTTGTTTCCTGCATAATTTCTCTTCAGCTTTAAGAGCATATTGGTATGCTTCCTCCACTGTTCTAGGACAAGAAAGGTTAATTTTATCTTGAATATTGTATTCCAGTCCATTGAGATATCTTGCCACTTTTTCACCATCATCTTCAATGTGACCAACTCTAATGGTCAACCTATAAAATTGTTCTATGTAATCTTTAACTATCTTGTCCTTTTGTCTAAGATTTTATAATTTCTTTAAAAGATTAAACTAGTAATCTTTGGGCAAGAGTTTACCTTTCTAGTTTTGCCAAAATTTTGTCCCAACTATTTATCTTGGGCTTTCCTTGTTGCATCCTTTCATCTTATACTCCATCCCACTAGAGGGATGCATGATCCTTCATTTGGGTTACCATAAATTTCACTTTCTTGTTATTAGCAACATTTTTGTATTCAAAATACTTGTTCATTGCAATGATCCAATCGACCAGTTCCTCGATATATAGGCTTCCTTCATACATAGGTACTTACAACCTTGGCTTGGAACTAGCTCCCAGAATTTCTCTAATGATTCTTGTTTCAACTCCTTATTCCTCTTCCGTTTGAGGTTCCACCTCTTCATCACTAACATCCCCTATGTCAGCTCCTCTTCTTTTTGCATGTTTCATGACTTCCAATCATGCCTCCATGTATCTCTCATTCCTTCCACAATTTTTGTATTAGCAGCTTTCCTTCCTGGACCTCTTCCTCTTCCTCGTCCTCTAACTCTGAGTGCCATCTCTTGGCAAAGAAGGTCTTGTCTCCCACTGACTGGGACTTCTTCACTTTCAGAGACCAATAATGATAAGGGGTTGAAAAAAAAATTCTTCTCATACAGATTTTCATTTAAAAAAAAAAGGAATGCTTTCTCCTTCACTTTATATGATGGATAATTTAGAAAAAAATATTTTAAATATGCAACCAACATAAACTTACATATATTTTAGTAAAAAATCATCACCTTTTGTCTAAAACTACTCATTTACTAGAATGGATTCTTCAAAATGACTTATGGATTTGGATGCTCCTTGCCTCTAGCTTTCCAGAACATTTTAAATTTCTCAATATCATTGAAAATGAAGAAAGTTATGGATATTTTATTGGTACTGATTTTTTTTACAGCAACCCTCACAATGACGCCTTCTCTAACAACTCTTCACACAACAATGATCTGCAATTCAAAAACCACAAAGATGTGATGGTGGCCGATTAAAACACAATGCCCTTCTTTCTTTCCAAAGATATCTATAAACTAGTTCGAACAACTACATGTACCAATATGGCCGCCAACTTTCGAAAGACACAATCACAACTGAGATCTTCAAAAACTAAGATCAGTTTATGAAGAACACCAAATGATGATCTACAGATACAACCACCAGTCTTTTCATTATCAGACCAAGATATTACACATTGAGAAGGCAAGCAACAATCACATGATCAGTAGGTACATGAGGTGAACCAAAATTCAATCGGTCTTCTCAAATATTGATTGCGGCTGACAGATATTGGTACCCGATTTGGAAGATCAACACATTAATAGGCATAGGAAACGAACCTCGCTCTAATACCAGAAATGGTGTATGAGCACAAAAGGAGGAAAAGAAACTCTATAATTTTCAATTATAAAACAACACTTAAAGAGTCACACAATTTGTTTCTTTTTACACAAGCCCACTCTACCCTTTCTATCTTATGGGCCTACAATATTAATAAGTAAGTATGAAACATCTTGTTCCACAAAATTTGGAATAGTTACTAACATTAACAATTATTGATGATTAAAAGATGGAGAGCGGGAGCGGGAGTAGGGAAGGTGCATGTGTGGGGGTGAGCGATGGGAGTAGAGCAGGCGGGACTAGGGTCTCTAGCCTACAGGATTAGGAGGGAGATGTCGATGAAGACGAAGATGAAGAGGGGAAACGGGTAGTTTTGGAGGGGGGTTGGCGCTGCGTCGTTGTCCCTCCTCTTTCTTTTCTTGAACTCTTTATGGTTAGGGCTTGGGTGCTCTACGAGGGTATTGGGGTGAAAGGGGCTCTCTTCCCTGTCACTCCTATTTGGACTAAGCCTTCTCTTCCTCTAGCGGTTAGAGTTGGTGGTTGGTTGGAATGGCTTCTCTACCAGGAACCTCTTGTGCTGGTAGTTTTCTGGAACTCTCTTGCGGGGGCTTCTATTTGGATTCCACTACTCTTGTTCCTTGTTAGGGAGAGTGGTGGTGATTCTTTTGAAGATTTTGGGGGGTTTTTGTCCTTGTCTTATCAGAAGTGTGATGGTGAGTGGTGGCTTTGGGGCCTGCTTTGGGATCCTGTTGTGTTGGATAGTTCTTGGGAACCTCACGGGTGGGCCTCTTTATGGGTTCTTCCACTTCTTTCATTTGTGTGGGAGAGGGGTGTTGGTTCATATGGTGTGGTCCTGTGTGGGATCCCTATTGAGGTGGGATGGCACACAAATGATCATTGGTAGCTATTGGTTTCTCATCTTCATTACTCCTCTTCTCTGTTTCCTATGGAGGTAGAAGCATGTTTTGAGGTGAAGGTTTTTCTCCCTCTTAACACCTCTTTCTCACTTTCTATAGAGATGGAAGTTCCTTCTGAGGTGGAGGCTCTGCCTATTGAAGTGGCTAGTAGTTGGATGGAAGAGGCAGGTTGGGGTTTTGTTGGTGAGTTCGGCCATAGCTGGAGGGCTCAATTTTTGCTAGAGATCTGTGATGGTTTCATCTTTTTCCTAGCAAGTTGTAAACTGGTGGCATGGGGAATACTCTTCTTCTCCATTTCTTTGTCAAAAGTTGGGGGAGCCTTTCAAAACCTTATAGGGCTCAGCTTTTGCTGGAGTTTCCTATTTTTGCCAGAGATCCTTGAATGTCTTTTCTTTTTTCTGGTAGATTGTGACTTGGTGGCTTGGGGAGACATCCTCACTCCCATTTCTTTGTTAATGGTAGGGGGAGCCATTCAAAACCCTAAATACTATGGTGCAGCTGAAGATTTTCTAGTTCATATTTATAAGTTGCTATTTCATCTTTGGTATGGTCTTGATAGGGTGGACTGGTCTCTCTGCCAGATCTATTGGATGTTAAAACCCATTTTGGTAATGGGAGCCATCAAAAAGGTTGGGGGAGCCTTTCAAAACCTTGATAGTCTGGTGCAGTTGAAGCTCTACTTGCACAATTACGTGAGCTGTTGTTTCATTAAATCTAGTTATGGGAACCATCAAAACCCTTATGTTCGGTTTAGGGAGCCTGAAAACCCTAGATACATGGTGATTTTGTAAGGCGATGGTCTTACTCTTTAGGTCTTGACAGCTTAAGCCTTTCTAAAAATACTTTTTCTGGCTACTGTTGTTACGCTAGGTTTGTGCTGTTGGTAATTCTACTGGCAGTTTGTGCTAGGGGGTTCTGTAAGGTTTATCTTGTTCCCTAGCTGTCTCACTTTGATTTGAGCTAATTCTTCCTATGGTTAATTTCAGGGTTATAGCTCCCACCAAAAACTATTTGTAAATGGTTTCAGGGCCTATTCAAAACCTGCTTTTACCTTAATCAAAAATAATTGTTGATGATTTAAAATCTTACCCAACTCTAAATTAGATAAAAACTGCTTGGTAGGATTATCTTCTAGAAGCATAATCCTCGACTGTGATTTTTTGCTTCTGTATCACAGACTCAATGAAACTGGAATCAAAATGGTCTTCTAGGTAGAGAAATGGTAGCGTAAGGGTACCTAGTAGAGAAATGGTGTTGATTAAGATTTGTGCATTTAGAAGTTTGATTAAAGCTTTAATCTGACAGAATCTTTGAAGTATAATCCTTCTTTGTATGTAATGTCTGGCAATTGTGGAGGAACAAATAGGATTGGAGTTCTCATTGGAGGTGATTTTACTAAAACTTCCACTCTATGTAACATTTCTTCCGTAGCAAGAGATTGTAAATCAACTTTCGTATATTTTTTTAGATCTTTTTCTTAAAAAAATCAAAGACTAAGTTTTACTAATTTGTGCTTTAAATTTCATTAAAAATCCATTCTCCATGTTGAAAGTCGTTAAAGATTTTGCTAAACATTTGTCTCAACAAATTGAAAACTAAGTTTTATTTGTCAGTGCTCTAAATTTCTTTCAAAATCTGTTCTCTGTGCTGGAAGTCGATTTTGCTAAACATTTTAAAGAAGAAATCGAAGACTAAGCTTTTCTTGCTTGTGCTTAAAATATCTTTGACAATATGTTTCCATGTTAGACGCTGTTAAAAATTTTGCTAAACATTTTTCTCAAAAAATTTGAAAACTAAGTTTTACTCGTCTGTGCTCTAAATTTTTTTGAAAAACTGTTCCCCACGCTAGAAGTTTTTAAAGATCTTGGCAAACATTTTTCACAAAAAATCGCAGACAAAGTTTGATTGCTCTGTTCATTAAATTACTTCTAAAAGTCTGATTTCCATGCTACAAGAACAGACAAATCTTTTGCATTTAAAATAATCTTTTCCCTAAAATCTTGTTTGTACAGGAATACAGGAATAGTTGCAGGGGCAGCAATGGTACTAATACTGCGGTGAAGAAGGTACAGCACATGGTGAGGGCGAGGGCATCGAGAAAGTAATGAGCGAAACAGGTTGGGACTTCCAAAACTAAAAGGAAATGGAATCCTTAGGAAGATATGCTTTTAATTCAAGCAACTAAAGTAGAGAATAAATTGTTGCAGGACATCAAAGAAATTAGCCCGTTGCAATATCTTTGAAATGACTAATTTGCATTGTTGTCCGTTTGTTTGCAGAATTGGAATTTGAGTTAAAATCTGATTATCTCAAAACTAGGTTTTAATTTAGAATTCCACCTCTTTGGTGGGAAGATGGATATGCCCATTTAAGTCCATTTTGGTGGCATATTCGGATTTTGATGGTATAACCCTATTTTGAAATGAGCGTTCCAAACAGTAGAGAATGGTCAAACCTGATTATCATCTTCCAATTCCTGCCATCTTCCGGCAAACAAATGAATAATAAATGGAGGAAAATTGAATAAAACCAGGTGCCTTGATGATGTAAAAGGAAAAGAATTAGACACAAGTAATCTCCATGTTTCCCATTACTTATGCTTTTCCATTGCCTGTCATGTAAGCTTATATTTTACAGTTACAGTACAATTGACCACAACTTCATTTCTGTGATTGTCACTGTGGATTTTAGGGTTGAATGGATTGATTTTGTTTTATTGGTATGGTCTCAAAATGTCCTCCAACTTGTCATCTTGATGACCTCCTTCTATAACATCAACAATATGTGACTGTTATACTATATTTCCTCACCTTACATATATGTGATCTGGCATTATTCATAGAAACCCCATTCCACAGTTTTCATCTCAGTGCTAATTACAACTTCTTAATTGCTTTTTGAAGATTCTGAAACATTCCACAAAATTCTCTCTGTTTATTTCCTGCAATCGAGGCATGCTAAAACAATTGGCAACTTTATCCACAATTCTTCAATTCTCAGAACTGTCTGTCACAATATTTCTTGAATTAATTTTTTACATCTTCCAATTGCGTTTAATAAAAGAAATTCATCGCCGGGTATATCCAGCATAGGTAGTTGCAACAACGATAATACTAGCAACATATACAGGGCTTCAAAAATATGTCTTAGCCGACAGTTTGAAACAAAGCCCAGTGCACAAATAACATACAGGGTAGTGCAACTAGAGACAAAAGCATCGTTATTATTCAGCAGACGACAGCATAAAAGAAGCATACAATTTTGTTTCAGACAATGGACGGGGCATACCCAAACAAGAGAACAAAACAAACATCTTTCATTTCTATTGATTGATGATTGAGCATCTAGGCAAGATAAATAAAATTCAACTAAATTAAATTCAGGCTCTCTGCTGAAATTGGCATGTCCTATCAAGAATCTTAATCGAAATTCAACAGACAAACAGGGTATTGATTTCAAGAATAAATCCTTAATATAGTGAAACTTTTTTTATAAACCCATCTTACTAATTTTGGATTTAACATGGATGCAGAACTAAATCATTACAAAAGAAATTTGGCCATAATTATTTGATACATACCTGCCAATAAGATTGAAGCTCCCAGTCCTTGTCTTTCTTGTATTTCTCCCATTGATGAGTATTTCAATCTCCCTGCAATATCAATTTCCCATTCTTTCTTTTCCATAGTCCAGGTAGGCATCAATCGGCCCTCTGGAACTAACATACAACGGAAGTACGAGCATTAAAAAAACAATTGAAGCCAGTTCACCATGAAACATGCCACTTCTTCAGGGCTTCCCCATAATTCAGCCCAGAACACTCACACGCAAACTCATTAAAACACAACAATTCTACCATCGCACATTAAAATGACACCCACTCAACATGCATTTCCAATCAACCAGAATGTTAAAACATTCAGCAAATGCAATCCAAATGGATACGAAAGGCCACCATTAAACCTCACTTTTGAAGCTCAAATAATGCAACCACACTAAAATAGAGCAATGCAACCACCACCCATGACCAGCTCTGATGCTTAGATGTATCTTTCTGCGAAGGAATATTGTGTCCCACATACTCGGGTTCTGATGTCTATCAGGCGGCACACTTTCTTCAGGGCACCGCTGAGCTTTATATCTCCTTCGGGGATCCCCATTTGGTTGAATCGTTGAAGCGTTCTAACTTTTAACATATTCTTTTCAATCAAGGGATCGTTGAATCTTGGTTGAATCGTTGAAGCTCTGTAACTTTTAACTCAAATTTTCTCCTTTACATTTCTCTGCATTTTTTTCCAGAGGAATTCTTGGTGCACAATGTATTTTTATCAAATGAAGTTTTGGTGCACCATGAACAATGTTTTGCTGCTTTCTTGATCAAGATGTTTTGTAAAAGAGCTCAAATCAATTTTTCTCATTGTTTGATAGTGATATCAAATTGAACTTGAAAATGCATTAACGATGCAGCTCTTGATTCTTCGAACCATCCACGAAACAAACCATCTCATGTAACAATCTACAAAGGAGGAAGGGGAAAATGATGTTTAATTTGAAACAAACCACGAATGTAACAGTCATGCCCAAATAAAACTGTTGAAAAATGGAGCGTCTGCAACGGTAACATGTTTTTAAATGCAACGGTACAATATTTGTTTTATGTTGATTGGAAACGTGATCTTTTTTTGGATTCGGTTTTCTTTTTTCCTCAACACTAATATGGAATACTTTTTGGAACACTAAATATAAAATAATAACAAACTTCCAAATTTTATTTTTAAATTATTCATTCATCTATTCAAATTTACAAAAATAAATTGGAAAGTAGACTAAATCAATTAAATATTTCTTTCAATACAAAAAATATTAAATAGATAAAATAGAAGAAATTTAGAGAAAAATGTTAATTTTAAAAAGTTAATTGAAAAGGAAAGGTGGTGTCGCTTAAAGATTCAATAAACTTTTTTATTGGTTGGAAATTATTAAACTTATAACATTCACAAATTTTAAATTTAGGTGAAAATTAAGTCTAAATTTCAATAAAATTATAATTGAGTTGACAAATTAAAATTAAAAAATATAATTGTATAATTGATGCAACAAATATATTTTAAATTAATATCGATTTGTATGTTAAATGGTAAATTATTAAAACCAAAAATATTTTTTATATCTTATATAGCACATATATAAAACTTTCTATAAAAAGATAGTATTCCACATCACTTAGGACTTGATTTAGCTTAGCAATGATTTGAGAAAAATCATAGGTTTTTTCATCAATACTAAATTTTGATTTAATTTAGTTGTAGAAAGGCAGTCTCCATCATCATTGATTTTTTTATTTAATTCAACACATCAAGTGTATATCATCACGAGTATTTACGACATGCATAAATATCATGTATGGCATCTATTATTTGATTGTTGTATGCTAAACTAAATACAAATCTAGTCAAGATGATGGAGGTCATCCTTTCACTTGAAGTATCACATAAATATCATTTAACATTGTCCTAAGAAACAATATGACATGTATTCACAATGATGAAGTAATAACAGAAAGCAAAAAAGGTGATAGAAAAAATTGTAGATAGAACTAACATTTTACCCTACTTCTTGATCTATGAGTGCAACTAGCACATCTAAAACAACATGGTGAAATTTAGTCATGTAAGAAGATGGTCGGAGAAGATGAAGATGCAAGAGTTAAAGTGAATGAAGTGGGAGACGGTATGTTCAATACCCTTGTTTTGACACTTTTTGTTGGTGCTATGGCTGCTACAAAAGCTAATGACTCTCTTTGATGTCGATTCTTACTATTGGTGAGAAATCAAAGGAGATTGTCCTTTGTCTCATTCTATTAGGATTTTTTCTCCTTTCAATAAAAATGGATTTGTGGATCTAATAGATGATAATGATGATGATGATGATGATGATGACGGTGATGATGAGGATGGTGATGATGGTGATGATGATGATGATGATGATGATGATGACGATGACAACGACGACGACAACGATGATGATGATGACGACGACGATGACAATGATGATGATGATGATGAACTTGATATCCTTTTGGAAGTGGTTTAAAGTAGAAAAATGTTTGTTGGAGACATGGAGGCAAAAAAAACTTGGTTCTTTTTAATGATTCTCTTTTGGATGAGTCCAATACTTGGTTGAGGTACTCGATCAATCGAAGATTATTTGGAAATCATCTCAATATTGATGATGTTAGAAAATGGGTCTTTTAAGTTTGGAAACTTAAACGACAGGTTCAATTTTTTCTACGTTGAATAATTTTTAATTCTTTTATTTTCCTTTTCTAATGAGAAGAAATGTTATAGAATCCTTCTTGGTTTCCCCTAGTATGTATGGGTTTGAATGGTCTTATTATTTAAAATTGATCTCAAAGTTTTGACTTCTGAAAGGAAATATTCTAGTTTTATGTTTGGGTTTATTTTCCTAGATTTTCCTTGAATTTTTGGAACAAAGAGATTCTTAGGATTTTTTTCAATTCTCTTGGGCAATATAGTACTATTGATAAGATAACTTTATTTATTAAGTTCTTTTTATTTGATCGATTTTGTGCACTTGTGGTTCTCACATTATCCTCTAAGTTTGTGAAATGGTTTCAACAAGTTGAATTTTAAGACTCTTTTTCATTTTTCAAGCTTGCAATATAGTGGATCATGCATATGATTTCTTCTTGGAAAATATGAACTAACAAATTGTTTAGAAAAAGAAGGATCAAATGCCACTTTAAGGAGCCCATTCCCACCTTTTGTGAGGTTCAAAAAATTGAGTGCTTGAGGATGGATTATGCTTTGGAGTCACTAGAAGGGTGTGTCATTGACTTTATGTCTCTTCCTTATTCTAAGAAGCTTATATTTAGGGAGGAGGATCCTACTACTGTGATCAAAAAAATTTCTTTGGATCATTTTTTAAAACCATCCTAATTTTAGGCTAGTTTGTTTTCTTTAAATCTATTGTGTCTTGTTTTTTTTTAATTTTTTTTATGTCGTTTCTATTTGGTGTTTTGTTGGGATCTTAACTTCTCATCTTTTCCTTTGTACAAGGGATCGTGGATATTCAAAATGCCTACTTATCTAATAAAAATAGAATGATGTGTGCACTTGTAATTATGATTCTTATATTTGTATGAACACTTTTGTCTAATATAAAAAAATGTTTTCATTTAATTCAATTACAAATGACATTATGAACAAGTAACTCAATGCACACTTAGCCATTAACTGTAATCTTATTCTAAAGTTTTATTTCTTTATTTTTGTGAAAGTATAATTTTCTCTACAAATCTTGGCCTTTAAGATCATCTACTCTTCTTATTGATAGGAAGTGAAGGCTCATAATATACTTCCTCTATTAATATATTGGACGAAGCATGTGCAAAAATTTTAAATAATCATATAAAAATAAGGAAAAAATACTAAATAAATACATCATATCACAATTACTTACAGAGGAAATCATTCTAGGAGAAAACCTAGACTTGAAAAAACTCCATATTATTTACTAACCAATTATTACAATAGACTTGTAGGATCTAATCCTTTACAAGAGTATCACCAATAAGAGAACCAAATTTATTCTATTAGCATAATAATCCTTTCAAAAGTCAATATTAAGATCTTTATTTCAAACATCCAATAAATAGGAGAAATAATAATAAAAATATGAAATGGTAATTTAAGGAATCTATGATATAAAATAACCCAAAAATACAATGCGCAAATTTAAAGCTCAATATTTAACACTCAAATCATAATTTCTATACATGTGATAAAAATAAAATATTATTTTCATCTACCATATGTTTATCATAATTCACTTGCCAACTTGGAAAATTCATTTTGGATCTATTATCCCCATTCAAATATGTCTTATTCCATGTGAAATGTGGTGAAAATGGGGATCACTAGCCTTAACATGATAACTAGAGATCAAACTTACTCCCATCAATCATTTCATTAATGGAGTAATTTAAAAATTAGCCTAGGTTTAAACTAATTGAGATAGGTATGAGTTGGTAATGAATGAATGTGATTGAATTATCCTCTTTTTATTGATTCAATGTGATTGGATAAGATGAAAAAAAAAATAGGTGAAAAGGTATGAAATTTCACACTAATCAACATGAACAAAAAGTTATAGGTCTAATATATCAATTTTGAATATACATATGGAAAGAGGAATCAAAGAGAAGTGTGTCATTTAAATCAGCCTCAAAATAGAAGGAATATTTTGTTAGGAAACCTAATCCCAACAATTTATAATACTAATATCACACATGGATTTGGACTTGAGATGTTTATCTAATCCTTCCTATGAATTTTCTTAGAAATATGTTATAATAATTCACTAAGGATGGACTATTTTGCAAATTGATATCTCCCTAGTCATTTTTTCAACATCTAATTTTTCAAAGACCTAGTTTAGACATCTTAGATCCATAAAACCATGCTCCTAGATACGAAAAACCACACATAAGAGCGATAAAAATTCTATTTATTTTGTAAAAGTTCTTTCCTTACTTAACGTTCATGGATTCAATCTTCCTATAGCAATAATGTCTAAAAATGAACCTTGAATCTAAACTAAAGAATGCCAAATCACAATGATATACCTTCTCCAATGAATTCTCCTTGTCTTGAAGCTGCTATGAAAGTTGATGATGCTAAGAAGGAGGATCATGTATGTATCCACTTATGGAGGAAACACATGAAATTGATCATGGATGTCATCTTCAATGCTAGAAATCTTCCATTTCTTTCTTAAAAATGATTGAAGTTCTTGCTTGATTTCTTGATGAGAGATGAATTCCTTGAAATTTGATGTTTAAATAGGTGAGACTCATGAAACATGTTGAAACTTTTCAAATCAGATTGATGTAGATAATATTTTACCTCTCATCATTTTCAAACCATTAAAATATTCAAATTAGGTACTTTTTGGCTGCAAACTAGTGCCCAACACCATTTTTCATGAGGACTGGGGTGTTAGGCACCATAATCTAGTTTTAGAGGTTTCGAAAGAGGCTAGGGAGATAAAAGAGTACCATGCTTGTGAAATTGTTAGTTGAGTTGAGAAATATCAGTTAGATTTGGGGGCAAAGAAATAGAGCACTAAAATAAAGCCTTAGTGAGCATGGAATTATTTGAAGATACAATTTATGAGACTACACCATGTTATAAACTGTTCAAAAATTCATTATCATGCAACTCTTTAATGTTTCATTAATATTTTTTATATTTCCAATGTGGAAGGCCCAACTTTCAAAGTCCACCATTTTGTCAAGTCCCTACTAGTTGTATCTATTTAATGTATGTGGAGAAAAAGAAAACAAAAATAAATAAATAAAGAGTATAAAAATTAATAAAATAACACAATTACTAAAAAGTTAAAGAGGCATAGGGATAAATCATGGGCCTACTAGGCATACATTCATGGGAGATGACAATGGGAGTGAAGCACAAACATAGGATCCCATTGAAGAGAACACAATTATAATGAGAGTGGGGGGGGGGTTAATCAGTATAATAATTTTTTTTTCAATTTAAAACCTTTTTCACATAAGTAACTTCAAATATAGAAATAAATAGTTAAGCACATCAACACAATAACACAATGTTTACGTGGAAACCCAATGTGGGAGAAAACCATGACAAAAAAATTCTTTTTATATATAAACTTGTTTTTATACAATGATTTGTAGGCTCTAACCTACTAGAGGTTCCAACCCCTATGTTTATGAGAAACGACTCACTGGAAGCTCCAACTCCCACACTTCGCAGGAACTGACCTACTAGAAGCACCAACTCCTACTTTTGTCTTCGTGACCACCAACCCACTACACATAAACTGCTTTTCCACCTTGACACTGTTGCTCTCTTCAACTGATGATGGATACTGTGTATCTTTTATCTCTATAAGTCAACCAATAACACTTCACTTTTCTTCTTATTTTCAAAGATATATCTTTACTAATGTAAATATATATATCAAATTATAAATCTAAATACATAATTTATATTTTATCCACACTTGTATTCTCTTGAATATATATATATATATATATATATATATATATATATATATATATATATATATATATATATATATATATATCTATATCTATATCTATATCTATATGGGTATGTGCAGGATCATGGTATGCCAAAAAGTGGCGATGTGAAAAAGATGTCCCGATTGATAGACTCTTTGAGAAACAACTATAACTTTCAAACAATATAATATTTTTGAAATCTAAAATATACATCACATTCTTTGGTTCACCTAATACAATAATAATAGAAAATTTTTTCAATTTAATGAAGTTTAGACTAAGTTAAGGTGCTTAGACACGAGAGTTTTTATATTCAAGAAAATTTGTAGTAGAAAAATCATAATTAATTATTTACTTGGAAAAAAAATACAAATAAATATGCATCAAATCTGAGCATGAGTCTAATACTTTTATCTGGAATCTTGTAAAAAAATATTATCATTTCATTTTGTTTAGTGTGGTCAGACATACACCTACTTGTTATCTTTCTAGTCTTGATTCATAGACTTATTGAAAAATAGCTATAAATTTCAAACTGTATAACACTTTTGAAATCCAAAACATGTGTCACATTCTATGATTTTCCTACTACAAGAAAAATAAAAAAAGTTTTGAATTTGATAAATTTTAGACTCACTTAACGTGGTGAGACATGAGAGTTTTTGTATTCTATAAAAGTTGTAGAAGAAAAATCATAATTAATTATTTACTTGTAAAAAAATTACAAAAAAATATGTGTCACATCCAGACATGAGTCTACTACTTATATCTAGAATCTTGTGAATTTTTTTTATCATTTGATTGTGTTTAAGGTGGTCAGACATACACCTACTTCTTATTTTTTTCTTGAAATTTTCAACATATAGAATAATTATTTTTCAAAAAAGGCCTAGTATATTAGAAACTAAATTAAATTTTCTATAGATTCTCTTGTTACATATTTTTTATATAATATTTACAACTTGTTCAAATTTTTATGTCAACTTGCCTAAACCTAATTTTCTGAATTTTCATTGTCACTTAAGGGTGTAGTTTGGCATACCATGATCCTGCGCACAAACACACACACACACACACACACATCAGATTAAAATCTAAATATATATAAATATTTTATTCTCCATTTTTCTTTTTTTCTTTTGATTGCTTTTCTTCTCTTCTATTTTCTAATTGTTGAATTTTCTTTTTCAAATAACTTCTTCCATCTTATATATTTTATTGGTAAGGGGGGTGTGACTTTTCAATGAGTCACATCTCTTACAAACAATCTTAATAAATTACCCTTATTAAATAAATCATTGATTATATGATTTTGATAGTTTTATAACTTTCTCACTTTATTTATATGACTTTAATCGCACTTTAATATCTTTAGTTTAAAGAGACACATCCTCCTTCCTGATTATTGGGCTTCAAGTTTATTAATCCATTGCTCCATTTGTGATGTTGAATGGTACATAGCTTAATGTCTTACCCTGATGGCATCTTTGACATTGCTTCATAAACCCAATACTCCTGTTCGCTGACATGGAATAATTACTGCCTTTATTGACTGGAATAAACTCGTATCTTCTTATATTATCGGCAACTTCATTTATTTGAATAAACACCACCTTTATGGTTTTTCTTATATGATTTTGTCTTACTCTTATCTTTTGTCTTGTTCTTAGTTTTGACTTATCCACCATATGAAAACCCTTCTATTTATTATCGATGTTGTTTATTTATTGATATTTAAATCACAGTAAACACTATTTGTCTTTATCTGATTTTTGTATTTCTCTGATTTTTGCCTTTATTTGATTTTTGTCTTTATTCTCATTTTTCTTCATCTAATTTTTGTCTTAACTATTCAAGTTGTTTATACTTTCATCGGGGCTCTATCTTTCATCATGCTCAAGCTATTTATATCTTTTACTGATCACTGTGAATAGCATACTCTCATTGTGAATACTATTTTTTCTATTTCTATGTAACCTTAACCAACTCATCTCACAAACAATTCTTGATCTTTATTAAATAAACTTGTTGTAATTACTTGTATAGTTTTGATTGTATTTTTGATGAATCATACATCATTGATTGGACTGTTGTAGAGTCAATGAACTGAAAGTGACTTCATATCCTTTTGTATTCTTCAAATTATTCATCTATGAAAGCTCTAATATCCTTGTTGGTGTTTACTACATCCTTCTTACTTTATGTACATAAACTTGGCTATATTCATGGCATCACTTATGGTATAGATTCAATATTTTTTTCTATTATTCAATACATGTTTATCTATAATGCATACTTATTAATCCATTAATGATAATTTCATTCAAACCTTTGACATCAATGACAATATCTCCATCAATCTCCCCCTTTTTCATTGATGGAAATTTCTCAGATATATGGTATTGATTGTGTGAGGCCCCCCTTAGTTCGTTTCTCCCCTGTTCTTCAATCTCTCCCCCTTTTCCATCAATGGAAAAGGGTCTCTAGGGCTAGAGACTAGTTGCCCCTGAACACATGCTTGTCATGAAACCTTTAACAAATGATGAGAGTGACACTACTTCCAATTTCTCCTTAAAGTACTCAAAAGTTTCCTTTGGAAGTGGTTTTGTGAAGATATCTGCTATTTTCTCTTTTGTATTAATTTATTCCAACTTGCCTTTCTTCTCAAGTACTTGTTCTCTTGGGAAATTGTATTTGATTGAAATATGCTTTGTTTTGGAGTGCATGATTGGATTCTTTGATATGCTAATTGCACTTGTGTTGTCACAAAAGATGGGAATAGGATTCTCAAATTCAATCTTGATATCTCCTACAATTTGCTTCATCCAAAGCACTTGTGTACAACTTGCTACTACTACAACATACTCAGATTGTGTGGTAGATAAAGTTACTGATCCTTGTTTCTTGCTTAACAACATGATACTAGACTATTACCAAGGAATAATGCTCCTCCACTTGTACTTCTTCTATCGTTAATGTACTTATTTGATCCCAATTTTTTTTAATATTTCTTTGATATATTTTCTTTGAGAAATGAATATTCCTTTACTTGATTGCTCAATTGGTAATCCAAGAAAGAAAGATAATTCTCCAAGCATGGACATCTAAAATTATTGTTGCATATTCATGGAAAATTATTTACACATTTTGTCACTACCTCCTCCAAATATTATGTCATCCACATATGCTACTACTACCAAAAGTTTATCATTTTCAGATTTAATGTATAGATTATTGTCTACCATTCCTCTTTCGAAACCTTGATCTTGAAGATACTTATCCAATCTTGAGTTCCAAGCTCTTGGACCTTGTTTAGCCCATAAAGTGGCTTTATTATTCTACACACATGATCATCCTTTTCTAAATATGTAAATCCTTCAGGTAATTGAACATACACTTCCTCTTCCAAGTCACCATTTAGCAAAGCTGATTTTATATCCATTTGGTAAACCTTGAACCTTTTGTGGCTTGCAAGTGCTAAGAACATCCGAATTGATTCCAATCTTACAATTGGGGCAAATGTCTCTTCAAAGTCCACTCCTTCTACTTGAGCATAGCCTTTATAAACAAACCTTTCTTTGTTCCTTGTAAATTCTCCATTTTCATTCATTTTATTTCGAAACACCCATTTGGTTCCAATGACATTTTTATTATTTGGTCTTGGAACAATTTACCAAGTATTATTCTTCTTGATTTGGTCTAATTCTTCTTCCATTTCCTTTACCCAAAGCTTGTCTTCACTTGCTTCTTTGAAGTTCTTTGGTTCCATTTTTGATAAATGATAAAAGTTTGCATGCTCTGTGGTGTTAGCAAGCCTCCTTCTTGTTTGGACTTCCTTTTTTGGGTCTCTAATTACCAAGTCTTCAGGATGATTTCTTTGGACAAATTTTAATGGAGTCTTTGCTGGTGTCTTTAAGGGAGTTTTTTCTTTAAAAGGGGTTTTTGATCTTTCTTGTTCTAGTTCTTGTTCTTGTTCTTCATCTTGTGGATCTTCTTCTTCTTTACATATACTTGGTATTTCAGCATTCTCTTTTACTTTTTCAAATTATTTTCCTTTATCAATCCTTACATTTGTACTTTTTACAATCTTGTGGAGTCTTTTGTTGTAACATCTATATGCTTTACTCTTAGAGGAATATCCAATAAATATCCCTTCATCTTCTCTAGCTTCAAATTTACCCAAGTCATCTTCATCCCTTCTTATATAGCATGTGCTTCCAAAGACTTTGAAATACTTGACTGTTGATGGTCTTCTTTTCCATAGTTCATAAGGTGTCTTATCATGATTTACTCTTATTTGTGCACGGTTCAAAAGGTAGACTATTGTATGTAATTCCTCCTTCCAAAAAGAATTTTCTATCTTTGATTCATTTAGAATTGCCCTTGCCATTTCTTAAACAGTTCTATTTTTCCTTTCTACAACTCTATTTTGTTAGGGAGTTCTAGGTGCTAAAAGTTGTCTTTTTATACCATTCTTTTCACAATAATCATCAAATTTGTGGGAAGTAAACTCTCCTCCTCTATCCGTTTTAAAAATATTATTTTTGTATCCATTTCATTTTGAACTAGTACCTTGAAAGATTTGTATTTGTCAAGGGCTTCTGATTTCTATTTTAGGAAAGCTACCCAAGTCATCCTAGAGTAGTCATCAATAAATAGTATGAAGTATTTTTATCCTTGTAAGCTTTTTTTCCCGGTTGGTCCACATAGGTCTGAATGAATGACTTCATGTGGTTTTGATGTAGAGTACTCCTTGGACTTGAATGTACTTCTCATTTGCTTCTCGAGTTGGAATTGTTTTGACAATGTTGATTTTGACAATGTTGTCAAATTTTAAGTGCCCCAATCTTTTGTGCCATAGCCAATTTTCATCTGAACTTATTAAAAAAAAACATCTTTCATCATTCATCTCTTGTAAAATATACAAGTTGTTTGTAGTTCTAAAAGCATTAGCTATCACTTTTCCATCCTTCTTAATTTCACAACCTTTAGGATGAAATGTTACATTATGCCCTTGATCACAAAGCTGACTTACACTTAGTAAGTTTTCTTTTATCCCTTTTACATATAGCACATCTGTTGTTTTGGTTTTTCCATGATCTAGACTAAGAGCTCCTTTTCCTTTTATCTTTCATTTTGATTTGTCACCAAATCTTACTGATCCTTCACTAGCTGGTTCAAAGGAAATGAATTTTCTTTTGTCTCCTGTAATGTGTCTTGAACATCAACTATCAACATACCACCTATCTTTCTTATTTTGAGCATGTAAAGCTATTTGAACAAATGGTGACTTTTCTTTCTTTTTCCTAACCTTCTTTTTAGGAAGACCTTCTTTCTTTTCTTGATTCGTAGGAAAAGTTGTTCTACACTGGTGAGAAGCATGTCCAAAATTGTTACATTTCGAACATAGAATATAAAAATCAACCAATGGAGAAAAAGGATTTTGAGTTTTGAAATTTGGAGTATTCTTCTCTTTGCTTCTGCAGTTTAGTGCTTTATGACCAAACTTGTTGCAGGATTAGCAATATCCATTGAACGTGTAAGATAAATTTTGTCTATGATATGGCCTTTTCCATTATTTCATATTTTGTTCTGGTATTCTAAATTCTAGTGCTTTGTGACCAAAACAATTGCAAGAGTAGCAGTAGCCACAAAAATTATGATGGGGCTTATGAGCATCATTCTCTTGATTCTTCTTGCAGTCCTTATATCCTGTAAGAATGTCCTCTTTTAATAGTTCATTTACAACTATGTTGCTTCCCTCTTTTATGAAACCTTTGAATGTATTGTTACTTTTGAGTTTCTTTCAAAACCAACCCCTGTTTTGCTGGAAGAGGGATTTTGGCTATCATTGATATCAGTTAGGATTTTTGAACTCTTTCCAAACTTGAGGACTATTGTGCAGTTTGATGGTGCTTTCCTCCAACTCCCTTTTTAATTTTTCAATTTTTAGTTTTATATCAGTTTCACCTCATTTGGTTTCATGGATCTTTAGATCTTCAATTTTTTTTTCCGATTTCTTTAATGCTTCTAGATTCTTCATAGCTTCTTCTTTAAACTTCACTACTTTTGTTTTTAATTTTTTATTTTGTTTGTATGCATAATGAAGTTCTTCTTCAAGATCAATATTCTCTTCCTCATTGCATGATTCATCTTCTTCTATCTTCTTCATTCATGAATATAATTTTATCCTCTTCATCACTTGGACATTCCTCACTGCTTTCATCCAAAGAGTTGCTGTCCTTTTGGAATAAAAACTCTTTATATTTTTGTTTTGATATTTTTTCTTTTTATTAAATTTATTATTCTTCTTCCATTTTTTCTTAGTGTATTCTTGCTTTTCATCTTCACTAGAATCACCATCATTTTGGGGACATTTTGAAGCATAGTGTCCTACCTTTCCACAATTAAAGCATTTGAAAGGGAATTTCCCCTTATATTTTCCACTTCCCGTTTTCAACTTTCTTAAGAAATGAGCTTCAGCTTCATTGGTTTTGCTACTTGAGCTTTCACTTGAGATTTTTTTTTTCTTTTACCCTTTTTAGAAACTTCAAATGATATTTCCTTTTTCCGTTCCTTGCCTCCAACCCTCATTTCATAAGCGGTAAGAATTTTATGGAACTCATCTTTTGTAATTTTGTCCAAATCTTTCCTCTCCTTGATTGCTGACACTTTAGAATCAAATTTAATGGGTAGAGATCTCAAGATATTTTCAACCACAAACTATTCCTCTACATCTTCACCAAGGGCTTTCATTGAATTGACAACTTCATCAAAATGAGAAAGGAATGAAGCTATGTCTTCATCTTCCTTCATTTTTACGCTTTCAAATGTGCTTTGATGGGTTTGAAGTTTGGCTTTCTTTATGTTGTCGGCCCCTTCTTAA
>BSBK01004606.1:0-15000 GCA_027943335.1 Chamaecyparis obtusa
GGAGGAAACAAAGGGCAGATGAGTTTCATAATTTGAAAACAACTGACTATGATGGTGAGTAAATATGAGCACAAATTCTTTGAGCTCAAATAGTATGCTAGCTTTGGATAGGATACAACCTTGCTAGTCCCAACACTTTGTTAGGTGATTGAATTCTCACATGATTGGGAATGTTCTACTTTTTGAACCTAAGACCCTCAAAGATGTAGCCAATAAGGCTACCCTTAAGGAAGAAAATCTTGCATTGGGTCATGGTAGTTAGAAAGGTGTTTAGCCTAGTGATTTCCAAGGGGAATCAGTCTCAAAAGAATGATAATCCTTCTACCTTTTCTCAAGGTAATTAGGATTAGCAGTAGAAGGGGTTTTCTTTTCCATCTCAGGGTGATGGTTCTCAGTCCAAGAACTCTCGTAATTGTTAGCGTATTGTTGCCTGACTTTCAGTCACCCCATTTTTTTTTGGCAATATTGGAGTCATATAGTCATCAAGTCAGTCTGGTTTCTAGGTCTAAGTCTTTCTTAGGTAGGTTTTCTTTGCCAGGTTTCCCTATCATTGCCTTTCCTTCTCTGAGCTAGGTGGGTTACTTAAAAATCTTGTCATGATGGGTAGGTGATAGTTCCCAACCTGGCAAGGATATCAGGCTCTCATTGATGATCTTTTGTAGATGAAAGTTGTGAAATATTCTCCAAGCATGTACAAGGGACCTGATGGAAGTCTTCTCATATGGTTGATGCAATAACAAGTCTAGCATTTGGAATTTTAGAGATTCACTTTATGGGGCAGTGTGTGCAATCCAGTTGACAAGACTTCTCCTGTTCTAAAGTGTGCAATGGTTATAAAAGTAGAATTTGTAAGTGGAGAATATTTGGTTACATTGAAATTCTGCAAGTCAAGCCGATCTTAAGTTGTGTTTCCGAGATTGTTGATGCAAATGTAATGTTGTCATCTAAGTTGGACTCCATATGGTGTTATGATCTATAGGCTCAAAATGTGAAGGATGTATCTCAAAATGGAAATTGTTCTTGGAAAGAAAGTTTCAACATTAGCCTATGCATTAAAATCATTCAGGGAGGTTTAGATGCTCAAATTCAAGAAATTAAAAATTAAAGTTGCTTTGACTAGTCCTAGATTATATGAAGATATGAATACAAAAGCCTCCAAAGTGTTTTAAGTTTATTTGAAGTTCCTAAACAAGGTTCAATATGATGGGAAATGAATAGGGAACTCCATTCTACCTTTCAGCCAATGTGACAGTAGGACCTGGGCTATGATATTAGATCAATGGTTCCGGTTATCCCTCCAAGATGTTGAAGATTCATTATAGGATAGGGGGATCTTGCCACCTGTCAAGATACTTTTCTTGCAAGCTTCCCGATGTTTTTACTGAGATCAGGTCAAAGAAAAGTGTGGCGTATCTTTGAAATGTTTGAAAATCCCGCGTAATTTCAAAATCAACGGACCCCACTCTTCCTTGATTACGTCATATTGCCTTTGAGGAAAAACAAGATCCTTCCACATGTCTAAGTGGGACTGAAGATGTTTGTTGACTTAGCCAATCATGTGACCATGAAGCCTGCTGGGACCCACATATGCCAACAACACAAATGAGATAACATAAGCTAAGCAAGGAAAGATCCTACATCTGACGAAGGGCATATGTTCGCAAGGGATCTCGAAGATCTATGCGAAGAAGTGACGACCATTGATCTTCCAATGGCAAGCCTGATAAGTTTCTCACAGTCGCTAGGTTAGAGAAGGAATAAAGTACATTTGGCAGTTAGGGAAGATGATCGTGTGGTTTTGTAACTAATAAATAGTTAAGAGATACACGTAAGCTAGGCAAGTTTGTTTTGAGCGATCGCATGATCGCAAGAGTTTAAAACATGCTATGTGATCATGTGAGATGAAGCCACATGGAATGGTGGGGTCATGGGCTCTTAGTTGTAGTCTCCAGATCTACGGTCCCTGCTTTGTCGCGTGACTAAGGAAGATGTCTTGTGATCATGCGGGATCTCACCATGTGTCCCTCGGTGGGTCCGAAAGAATTGTTTATGGTAGAAAGGTTTAAAGATCCTCGATCAATGGTTCCCACTTTCATGGATGATAGGGAAGATTCTAAGTGGCAAAGTGGTTGCATGATCACAAGAGTTTAAAACAAGCTATGCAATCATGTGAGATGCGAACACATGTCTCACGGTGGGGCCAAGAAAAGTTTCTCTGTAGTTATAAGATACCGAATCGATGGCTTCTACTTAGTCTATATGGAGTCAGAGATTCTTAGAGGGATAGCAGGATCATGACAAGTGTAAAGTGGTGGGTCCAAAGGCATCCACACCATGTAGCTTTCTAAAGGAAAATCAATGGTTCCTGCTTTTCCGCTATGGTGCGAAAGATTCTTAGAGGCAAACGTGGGATCTTGACATGTGTCTAGATCACTATTTCTATTTGATCGGAAAGCATTACATTATTTTTGTAAAGATAGCCTTGATGGAGGAAGAAAGAAGATGGAAAAATAGTAAGGGAAGTACATGAAAGATTGAAAGCTGCTAAAGTCCCTTGCTTGCAATCTATGACTGGTGAGGATATCCAAAAAACACTGAGAAGCATCGCAATGGAAACATATGTAAGCAGTGACCTTGGTGGTAAATAGAAAGCATACATGGACACTCATATTCATGCCTTTGCAAGAGGAAATATGAAGAATAATGCAGAGGAGATGGGATCCTATAGAAGAACAACAATTTCAAAGAACTGGATAGTTTTGGGTGGTGGGATGAGTAGAGAGATTGGTGGAGATAATGAGGACTCACTGGTGGCATTTGATTTGGTATGTATTGGAACACATGTGAAGGTCAAAATGGAGTTGAGGAAGTGTTAAGCTTGTCCCATCAAATACAATTAGATGATGATTTGATGAGCCCTTCACTATCAAAAGACCAGCTGTTCAGTATCTCTGATTTCTCTCCTGATTGGGCATATTCAAAACTAGACACAAAGGTCCTAATAACAAGCAAATTTGTGGGAGGTGTAAAGGATATCTATAAGTATAAACTAGCCATGATGCCTGAAGTTGTAAAGGCAGCTGAAGACTTATGGTGCAATTTTACTGATATGCATGATAAGGTATAATGTTAAACATGATGGCATAGAATGTGGCTAGGGAAAATGTGGCATACTTCAAGTTCATGTCCTTTTGGGTGAAAAGTTTGTTCATTTCATTCTGAAAGGCAAACCATATGAAGAGGTAGATGAAAAGTCATAGTCTTTTGTCTTTTCTGTTGGTGGTTTCAAAAGTGGTCTCTAGTCTTTCCAAATTCTGGAAGCTGAAACACTCTATTTTCCCATGAAAGTGGTATATTGTAATCCCCTATATAAATTGTGGCAAAGGTAAATGCAAGGGTCGGAAAATTTTTGGCATGAAGAGAGGTTACAGAGACAACCATACTTGGTGTCAACTCCTTACTATCCATGTGCTTCCTTTTTTTGCATACAGTCAGAGAGCTGGAGTAGAGGAGAGGGCACTTTTAATTTCTACATTTTCATTCATGCATATAGATTGATGTTTAGTTTTTGTAATAGATTTGGCTGTAGATTGCAAGAAAATATAATTAGAGTATTGTGTTTGTGTGTTTAAAAGAAGGAAATTTTGGTATGAATCAGAGTATTTGGGCAACACTTTTCTGATTACTTCAATCAGAGTATTGTTGTGGTTAGTTTTGAGCACTTTCTTGCATTCTTAGTCAAGTGATGATTAGGTGATAGATCAGAGTACTTTCATCTGATCCTGTTGCAAAGATTTGGATGTTTAATATTCATTTTTAATCTCATTTCATTGCATTTACAAATCTAACAGCATTCTGGCATTACCAATATGGGAAGTCATAGGATGTGTGAATTCCTAAAGTTGGCTAGGATTAGGATCTAAAATATGCATGGATTAAGTCCTATTTAGGCTTAATTTGGTTTGCTTCTTCTACTCTTGGGTAAAGAGCATACCCCATGTTAGTTTTAGGAGTAAAACATAATTCATTGAATATCATTCACATAGGGAGTTGTATCTACCAATTTAGAGAAAAGCCAATAATCATAGAGTGGCTTTTCAACTGTTGTATTCAGATATTGTTCATAGTTTGGGCATTAAGAGTTATAATCATAAGAAATAAGAAAGGACAAATCTGTTTACTAACAAATTTTTGGCAACTCTGCTGGGGAGTTGGAAAAGAAGATCAGTGCTAAGGATTGTTTTCTTAGTTTATTTATCTCATTTAGAGATTGGTGACTTTGTGTATTTAAAAGAATCTATTTCTATCAGAGTTTGAAGGATTTGAAAGTTTTCATCATTCAGGTCCCCAGCTCATGTTTTTGGCAACCAAGAGGAAGAACATATTAATTTTTCTTGCTGCATTATTAATTTTCTTTACTATTCAAAGACTGGCGACTCCGTTGTAAAAAGATCATGCCTATTAAAATTTTTTTTTGGGAGAACTAGCTGAAGAGTTGGTTGCTCATGATCGAGGGTAACATCATTATCTTTCCATAATTTTATTCATAGTTCTATCACTGTCTTACAATTAGACATGGTTGTACCTTGGGCGGTTGCTACTGGGCCACTTAATTTTGTAGCCTACCATCATCTTCCTTTGGTTCTAGAAAGGAGTATACCTAAATTCTCAAGAGATGGAAAAGTTAATACCGATGAACATATAAGAAAATTCTTCACAGCTATAAATGTTTTAGGTGTTAATCATGAGGATGTTCCAGTCTGTTTATTCATTGAAACTCTTACTGAGGTGACTGCAGACTGGTTCTATCATTTGGCCGATGGATCCATCACTAATTGGGATACCATGAGAGCAGCCTTGAAGATCATTTCAAGATTGTTGAGGATGAATATGATTTGATGACTCAACTAACCTTAGCAAAGAAGTTATCTTCTACAAGTATGAGAGATTTTGTTACAAATTTCAATAAGATCATTCATAGAATTCTAGCAACAAATAGACCTACAACACGCAATCTGAAAACATTCTTTATCAGTGCTATGCCTCCTAACATAGGCTTTGAATTGAGAAGGTCCAGACCTGCAGATTTGGAGGTAGCTCAAAGAATTGTTGTAGAATTGGAGGATGACATGATTACTGTAGGTATATGGAGTCATGAAATTCATAATGAAGTCAGCATTAGTGAATCTACTTCACATGAAGAGTTGATTCAGAAATTGTCTAATGAGCTGATTTCTTTGAAAAGACAACTCCCAAACTTCAATATTATAATCAAAGAAGTTTTTCAGAGTAGGCTAGTGAATGCATTAATGAACCTTTGTAAAGATTAGCAATTTGCAATAAGACTGAGTCATTCTCCAATGACAACTTTGGGAATTTATTTTTAGATATGAATCAGACTCAGAGAAACAAGATGCAAAGGGTCCGGAAGCACAAATTTCAGAAAATGAAGGCATCCTTTTCAGTGATAAAGAATTGGTAAGAATAGTAGATAAAGATTTTTCTTTCATGCCTACATTTACTTCTGATCTAAAAGGTTTCAGATTTGAAGAAAATAAGGATAAACTTTTGCATGAAGTTTCTGGTGAAAATAATCAGATAGATAATACATCTCTAGAACATGAAAAGTTGAATTTCATTGAAGACTTTGGCAAAACTGATTTTCAAGTTGCAAAGGTTGATGGTGATCCTGTTTGCCTTGAAGAAAATATTAATCCTCTTAATGAATTTAGTATTGAAAAGAAAGTGAAATCTAAAAATATAGTTGAGGAGATTACAAGAAAAATTGAAATAGAAGTAAATGGGGATCTTGTTTCAAAATGTTGTCTCCTAAAAATTTTCCTGAGACAAATGTGCTGGCCGCGTTTAGTGGTCATCCTACTAAATCTGAGAATGTAGATGTTGAAGAGGAAAAGATTTCAATGACTAGTGAAGTGTTGAAACGTCATGTAGAAGATGAAGAATTCGATGAAAATTTTCCTAATCTTGGAATGAAGAATGATCAATCCATAGTGTCAACCACATGTGGATCTTCTACAGTCAATTCAAATATTAAAGTTTTGAAATTAGAGGAACATTTCTCAGATTTGACAAATGCTAAAGATGAAGAAGATGTTTCAGTTCTGGTAGAGTCTGTGGGTAATAAAGAACCATCTAGTTTTAGCCGAGGCTTGAAATCTAAAGTTAACAATGGTTGCAATTGTTTTGATGCTAGTATTCTTGATGATTTTGTTGGCAATGAAATAAACATATGTGACTATTTTCCAGCAGTATATACAAAATCTGATGATTGTCTCTCTCCTTCACCAAAGAAGTTAGAACATGTGGGAAATGGGGATGCATTTTTTAGCTCTGGTTTAAAATCAGAAGTTAGTATTGGCATTGCTTGCAAATGGTATGATGCTTTCCCAGTTCTAAAGGATTTTCAATATTCTGATTTTGCTAATCCTGATTTGAAAGTTGATATCTCTACTAAGGATAATGATGGAGAAAATAGAGATGATACTGCTAAAAAAGATGAAACAAATTATATTCCAGTAGTGCATCCAGAATGTGTTGAATATTTTCTTCCATCACAGAAGTTTGAGCATGCAAGAAAGGATGTACATGAAAACATTGATGAATCAGAGATCTATAATGAGGCATGGCTATTTGGAAAGGTCTTGTGGGTCATCATGTTGCAGATAGTTTTGGGGCTTATTTTCAACAATGAAGGAGTAGCTAGGAGTTATCAATGTTCTTTCAGATTGGTGGAGCATCTTCCTCTATTCAGGAAAGGTTCATACTTCTCTATTCTTGTAAATGGCCACATATGAATCTGTCCTTGCTTTTGGTCCTGCTGGTGGGGTATCCTCACCTTTTGTAAATAAGTTTTTCTTTCCAATTTTGGTGTGTCTAGTGTAGCCTTTTCTTGCTTAGTTGTTTCAGGTTGTTTTCTCTTGCTTTGTTTTAGTCTGCCCTACTCCCCTCTACTCTCCCTGTATGCATTTTCTCATTGTTCTCTTTGGTCTAGACTCTACAACCCAATGCTGAAGGCACTTGTCTAACTAGAGATGTTGGATTCTCAATGCACTTTGCCATACATATTCCCTAGTTGGAGCCAGCTATTGCCTGACCTTCAGTCACCCATTATTTTTGGCAATATTGGAGTCATAATAGTCATCAAGTCAGTCTGGTGTCTAGGTCTAAGTCTTTCTTAGGTAGGTTTTCTTTGCTAGGTTTCCCTATCATTGCCTTTCCTTCTCTGAGCCGAGTGGGTTACTTAAAAGTCTTGTCATGATGGGTAGGTGATAGTTCCCAACCTGGCAAGGGGTATCAGGCTCTCATTGATGATCTTTTGGAGATGAAAGTTGTGAAATATTCTCTAGGCATGTACAAGGAACCTGATGGAAGTCTTCTCATATGGTTGATGCAATAACAAGTCTAGCATTTGGAATTTTAGAGATTCACTTTATGGGGCAGTGTGTGCAATCCAGTTGACAAGACTTCTCCTATTCTAATGTGTGCAATGGTTATAAAAGTAGAATTTGCAAGTGGAGAATATTTGGTTACATTGAAATTCTGCAAGTCAAGAGGATCTTAAGTTGTGTTTCCAGAGATTGTTGATGCAAATGTAATGTTGTCATCTTAGTTGGACTCCCTATGGTGTTATGATCTATAGGCTCAGAATGTGAAGAATGTATCTCAAAATGGAAATTGTTCTTGGAAAGAAAGTTTCAACATTAGCCTATGCATTAAAATCATTCAGGGAGGTTTAGATGCTCAAATTCAAGAAAATAAAAATTGATGTTGCTTTGACTAGTCCTGGATTATATGAAGATATGAATACAAAGGCCTCCAAAGTGTTTTAAGTTTATTTGAAGTTGCTAAACAAGGTTCAATATGATGGAAATGAACAGGGAACTCCATTCTACCTTTCGGCCAATGGGACAGCGGGACCTAAGCTATGATATTAGATCAACGGTTCCCATTATCCCTCCAAGCTGTTGAAGATTCATTATGGGATAGCGGGGATCTTGCGACCTATCGAGATAGTTTTCCTACAAGCTTCCCGATGTTGTTACCGAGCTCAAGTCAAAGAAAAGTGTGGCGTATCTTTGAAATGTTTGAAAATCTCACATAATTTCAAAATCAATGGACCCCGCTTTGCCTTGATTACATCATATTGCCTTTGAGGCAAAATAGGATCCTTCCACATGTCCAGGTGGGACTGAAGATGTTTGTTGAGTTGACCAATCATGTGACCATGAAGCTTGTTGGGACCCACATACGCCAACAGCGCAAATGTGATAACATAAGCTGAGCAGGGAAAGATCCTACATCCGATGGAGGGCTTATGTTCGCAAGGGATCTTGGAGATCTATGCAAAGAAGTGATGACCATTGATCTTCCATTGGTGGGCCTGGTAAGTTTCTCACAATCACTAGGTTGGAGAAGGAATAAAGTACATTCGACAGTTAGGGAAGATGACCGCACGGTTTTGTGACTATAAATAGTTAAGAGATAACATAAGTTGGGCAAGTTCATTTTGAGTGGTCACATGATCGCAAGAGTTTAAAAGATGCTATGCGATCATGTGAGATGAAGCCATGTGGAATGGTGGGGTCACAGGCTCTTAGTTGTAGTCTCTAGATCTATGGTCCCCACTTTGTCGCATGATTGAGGAAGATGTCTTGCAATCATGCGGGATCTCACCACATGTCCCTCGGTGGGTCTGGAAGAATTGTCTATGGTAGAAAGGTTTAAAGATCCTCGATTAATGGTTCCAGCTTTGATGGGATGATAGGGAAGATTCTAAGCAGCAAAGCGGTTGCATGATTGCAAGAGTTTAAAACAAGCTATGTGATCATGTGAGATGCGAACACATGTCTCACGGTGGGGCCAAGAAAAGTTTCTCTGCAGTTATAAGATACTGAATAGACAGCTTCCGTTTAGTCTATATGGAATTGGAGATTCTTAGAGGGATAGTGGGATCATGATAGGTGTAAAGTGGTGGGTCCAAAGGTATCGACACCATGCGGCTTTCTAAAGGAAAATCAATGGTCCCCACTTTTTCACTATGGTGTAGAAGATTCTTAGAGGCAACAAGGGATCTTGATGCATGTCTAGATCACTGTTTCTATTTGATCGGAAAGCATTACATTATTTTCATAAAGATGGCCTTGATGGGGGAAGAAAGAAGATGGAAAAATAGTAAGGGAAGTAAATGAAAGATTGAAAGCTGCTAAAGTCCCTTGCTTGCAATCTATGACTCGTGAGGATATCCAAAGAACACTAAGAAGCATCGCAATGGAAACATATGTAAGCAGTGACCTTGGAGGTAAATAGAAAGCATACATGGACACTCATATTCATGCCTTTGCAAGAGGAAATATGCAAAACAATGCGGAGCAGATGGGATCCTATAGAAGAACAAAAATTTCAAAGAACTGGATAGTTTTGGGTGGTGGATGAGTAGAGAGATTGGTGGAGATAATGAGGGACTCACTGGTGGCATTTGATTCTGGTATGTATTGGAACACACGTGAAGGTCAAAATGGAGTTGAGGAAGTGTCAATATTGTCCCATCAAATACAATTAGATGATGATTTGATGAGCCCTTCACTATCAAAAGACCAGTAGTTCAGTATCTCTGATTTCTCTCCTAACTGGGCATATTCAAAACTAGACACAAAGGTCCTAATAATAGGAAAATTTGTGGGAGGTGTAAAGGATATCTATAAGTATAAACTGGCCATTATGCTTGAAGTTGTAAAGGTAGCTAAAGATTTATGGTGCAATTTTACTAATATGCATGATAAGGTATAATGTTAAACATGATGGCATAGAACGTGGCTAGGGCAAATGTGGCATACTTCAAGTTCATGTCTTCTAGTGAAAGTTTGTTCACTTCACATTCTCAAAGGCAAACCATATGAAGAAGTAGATGAAAATTCATGGTCTTTTGGCTTTCCTATTGGTGGTTTTGAAAGTGGTCTCTAGTCTTTCTAGATTCTGGAAGTTGAAACACTCTATTTTCCCATGAAAGTGGTATATTGTAATCCCTATATAAACTGTAGCAAAGGTATATATATATATGTTGGCATTAAGAAGAATTGCCACTAGTGACAACACTTATTTGCATTCTCAGTGCAAACTGAGCAGAACAGTGCAAATCGAGCAGAACAGTGCAAACTGAGTAGAACAGTGAAAATCAAGCAGAACAGTGCAAACCGAGCAGAACAGTGCAAATTGAGCAGAACAGTGCAAATCGAGCAGAACAGTGCAAACTGAGCAGAATAGTGCAAACCAAGCAAGACAGTGCAAACCGAGCAAGACAGTGCAAACTGAACAAGATAGTGCAAACCGAGCAGGATAGTGTAAACCGAGTAACATTATGTCTATCGAGTCACCAGTATTTACCGAGTTCAAAACCTACCGAGTGGTTAGTATAAACCGTGCCTTCACTTCTACCGAGTGCATGATGATGCCGAGTAATGCAGTGGATGCCGAGTAATAGAAAGTCATCGAGTTAGTTTGTAGGAACCGTGTAACCATACTTGGGCCGACTTATTGGCACTTATGTTTATTTGTCAAGCTGACTTTGTAATTAATTGTTTAGACTTGTATATTAACAATGTTGTAAAGATGTCAAGATGTAATAAAATGAGTATGAATGCGAAAAAGAAAGAAAGGCAAAGATAAGCAAATTACAAAGGGGCTACAGCAGTATAGGGAACAACAAAGATAAATTCATCATAGAAGGTGATCAGTACATCAGCGAATCTCAATCAGCAATCCAGTTGCAAAGCAAGAGATCTACTCTTTCATCCTAACAAGTGAATCAGTACTAAAATCTTTTAACCAGGTAGACTTAACAGTCTTTTGTAAAATCTCTTTACCGAGTGCATACTTCATTGTATGTTTGTAAATCCTTTAACAGGGTGGATTTAGCAATCCTTATTGCTCCTAGCAGGGCAGATCATCAGAAGTGATCAAATTGTAAGCCTTAACCGGCCAACTTTATTCTGCAGTACTAAAGCTTTGTGGGTTTCATCCCCACCCCAGTTTTACTTTCTTCTTGAAAGGTTTCTGGGTAACCAAATCTATGTGTCATTGTTGTGAATGCTTTTAAGTTTCATGCTTTCTATATGCATAGGAAAAAGTGAAGTATATGTTAATACATCTGTAAATGTAAGAAAATTTGGAGTTACTGATTCACCCCCTCCCCTCTCAGTAACTTGGTTAATTCCTGAATATTTCCAACAATCGGTAATCAGAGCAGAGTTGGTTCTCAAGATAAAGCTTAACTAGCTTGAGCAAAGATCTAGGACAATGGAGGTATTCAAACTGAACAAGGTGATTGAAAATGAAAAGCTAGATCTGGAAGTGGCCATAGCTAAACTTAAAGAAGCAAAAGAACATCTTTCCCAATCCCTAAGAAGAAGGAAGGAACTTGCAAATCAGATGAATGATCTGAATTACATTGAAGAAAAGATTGAAGATCTTTTTCCCTCAAATAGCTCAGATGAAGCAAACAATGCTGTCAAAGAACTCCTAGAAAAGAATGGGTCTTTGCAGGAAGAAGTGAGAAAATTAAAAAGAGAACAAGAGCTACACTCAACAAGATTTTGTGAGATCTTAGAATAAAGAAACAAGTTGAAAGATGAATTAGATGGAAGAAACAATGAAATCCAAAATAAAACCCTTCAGCTAGAAAACCTAATTGATCAGATCTCCCATACAAATGAGGAAATTCTGAATCTAAGATAAGAAATAGAAAGCACAAGAGAAGAACTAAGATCTGAAAAGGAAATCAATCTAAGATTGGTGGATGACCTAAAACGCCAAAAAACAAATCAATGAAGGAATGCTGAAAAGCCAAGAAGACTTGAATCAGCTGTATGAGCGAAATCTTCATAGGCAGAAAGGAAAAGCAGGACTTGGATACAAAGGAGAAGGTGAATCTTCTAAGCAAGGTACTCAAAGAAATCAGAAACCTACTTGTAATCATTGTGGTAAAATAGGACATACTTCAAATTTATGTTGGAGCAATGAAAAAGTAGAATTCAATGGAAAATGCTACAACTGCAATCAACATGGTCACAAAGCAAATGAATGCAGGGAAAAACCAAGATTCAGAGGTAATTGTCACAAATGCAACAAACAAGGTCACAAAGCATCCGAGTGCAGATCCAAAACATTCAATCCAACAGAACAAATTATGAAAGCAATGTTTGGATGGGACTACAACACCTAGTGTAGATGTCATTACTGTGGAGAATATGGACACATTGGCATGAACTGCATAAAACATCATCTAAGGAAAAGAGATACTACCATAAGATGCTTCAAATGCACTAAACTCAGTCACATAGCCAGAAACTGCATGAATACTAGTGAAGTTGAAGATGGAAAGAAGAATGAAGCAACTAAAGTCAGGAAACAGGTGAGACAAAAGTGGATTCCTAAATCTACCGAGGAAACCAGTCCAAGTAATGGAATGGGTGGCTCTACCGACTCAAACTAAATTTCCAAGAAAGCACTGGAACTGTATTCTCATAGACAAACTTCAAGCAGTTCCAGAACTGAATTAAAAGAAAGATCTAAATCAGCATACAAGATGCAGTAAGATCACAGGAAGGTCAGTATCAGTCTTTAACGAGCAAGGTCGGTACCAGTCTTTACCGAGTGAGGTCAGAGCAATATGAATTCTTGAGTTCACCAAGTTGTGAAGTCTTTACCGAGCAATTAATTCTTATTGGGTGACAGTCTGTCGGAATTCATACCCTAATTTGTACTGAGCATTAATGATAGAGTTGTAAAAAAAAGGCAAGAAATTGAACTCATTCCTCACCGCAAACTTTAGCACTTTGAGAGCAGAAAATTTCAAGAGCAATCCAGTGATTCAAATACTTTTTGCGAAAAGAATTTTCTGTGAGCTACCATGGCATCATCCAGCACTTTAGCGAAGAAAGGATCAGAAATGTTAGTCCAAGGGGAATGGAGAGCACCAGATTTCAAGATCGTGCCCGCAATTGTAGCAGCCCTAGACCCGAATGGAGCTCAATCTCAGATTCCTCCTAAGGTACTACTTATTAACGATATTCACAATCATTTCAACTATGCAATTCAAGAAATGGGAAACCTAGAGCTAGATATTGTGCATGAGGAACTGTGTGTGGATGGTATTCTAAAACCCGAGCACAAACATCTGGAAGATAAGGGATTAGTTCACATTGCACATTTACCTTGAAACTTTCAGGAGAAATGGGTTAGATACATTCTGAGCTGTATACATGATGGCAAGATTTGGCTTGAGCAGCCCATAGAGATCACCAAGAAGATGATTCATCAAATCACCGGTCTTCCCATGTTGAACAAAACAAAAACTACCAAAACCCTAGGTCGGTCGGAACTGGAGAAGAAAACCCTAGCCGAGTGGGATGGTAGAGGCATGAAAGTTAGCAGCATTGCCGATGTTGAATTGAAGTTTGGTACACACATAATTGCCCATAAAATATACAGTTAAAGTCGACAGAATAGTGTCTCCTGTGAAGCTATTGACCTAGCATACAAAGTGGTCAAGAATAACTTCTCATTTGACCTTGCAGATTTATTGTTAAAATAGTTTAACAAGAACATGGAAAGCATTCAAACTTCCAAAAACAATCCATGTAAGTTTGGATCTCTACTGGTCTGTTTATTCTTCTATGTTTAGAAATTCTTCCCTTCCAAAGGAAAAGTTGTATGGAGAAAAGATGTGCCAGTCCTTTATGAGATAAATGAATACATCTTAGAAATGAGTGAAAATTTTGAAAGCGTCATGGATAGTTATTTTGAGTCTTTCAAAGAGAAAATGAATGACAGATTCTGGATTCCACAAAAGTTGGTGGAAGATTATAAGGATGACATTTGTTTCATGGTAGACTATGACAATGTATATATTCAAGCAGCTAAACTGAGGATTGTGTATGTAAAACCTCTTCCTTATGAGGTAAATATTGATGAAACCAAGAATATCATTGAAGCCCTTCTTAATCAGCCTGTTAATCCCAAAGCTCCATATTTTGGAACATATGATGAAGCAAAGGTGAGAATTGAATTAAGCATAAAGCTTCCACAGGTGGTAAACAAAGGAAAGAAGAGGATAGCCAAAATGCAAATGCTAACCGAAGACAAAGGAGAAAATGATGAAGAAGAAGAGGAAAAGGATGAGAAAATAGAGGAACTAGAACCTGCAAAGAAGAAAGGAAAGGTATTCATCACTAAGGCACCTAAGCCTCCCACTACTATATTTACAAGGAGAAGTGCAAGAGGTAAGGTAGACAAGGCAGACAAGGCAGACAAAGATATAGTATTTAAAAGGCCTCCTCTAAACTTTCAAGAGAGGATCAAACTTTTTAGAGAAGGATCAGAATCTAGAGTAAGTAACATAAAATCTTTTAAATATGAAACCAGATCAGAAATAGAACAGAAGGAAATATAAGATGCTGTTATTGAAAAGATGGGATAGTGGAAATACTCTCCTGATGAATTAGCCCAACAGGTTCTAGTAGTCTTATTAAATCCACTAAAATGAGATGGAGCAATGCAAAGCAAACTGTAATAGACATATTTGATCAAACCCTAAGATAGTTAATGCCGAGCTTGAAAAATGATGAAATAAAGAAGGAATTAAAGGAAAATGAAAATAAGATGACACTAAAGTTCAATACTTGTTTGATTCTGATCAACAATATTGAATCAGTTGTGAAGGCTGCAAATGCCACATGGAAGAACATATACCATCTTCACCAACCGAGTATTGAAATAGTAATAATAAAAGATATTGAAGATGAAAGTGATGAACAAGAAGAAGCCACTGAGGTAGATGATACTATGAGGATAGTAGCAGAAGTCATTGCATCACTTCGTACCTCTCCAGTAAAAGTTTCTACATCTAGCCCGGAGACACCTTCAAGCATGGTTGTGACAACTTCAACTTTTGTCCAATCACCTATAGCAACAACAGAAGCAACC